>JACTAT010000032.1:10582376-10654032 GCA_014526335.1 Chrysaora quinquecirrha
GAAAGACTGCGGCTGCAGTGCTTAACTTTGTATTACCCAGTGGTCCAAATTCCGCACCTATAGTGGTAACCTATACCTTGCGAAGACAGCAAGGGTATGTGCCAGCTAATCTATTTGTCTTTCTAATTCTCCTGCATCAATCTGAAAAATCAACTACAATCAAGAAGACTCTTATTCCCTAATCTATACTTAACTCGTACGTAATCTGCGGAATAATAGTTGAACTTATTGAATAGTAGTTTCTCATAAGGTTTTGACGAAAACTTTGCACAGAATTGCTTTCCTTTGTTTCTTTTGAAATTAAGTGCCATGATGAGCTGCCTCTATAAGTAAAGGTATCAAGACCGCATCTATTTGTGTTCGGTCTTTTGATTTCAAAATGAGACGCAATGGTGCTTTCTTCATCAAATTTTAATATTACCAAATGCCTACCTGCTCTTGTATTGGCACTGTTTTTGTATTTTCTGGAAATACAAACAATAATAACGGATGCTTGTTCCACTGCTTCAGCCATAGCATCCATGATATTGCCTTGAATCTTCTCAACATCTAGCCATATGTTGTATCCTCTTTTTGATAAACTATTGGCTATTTGTACCACCATCTTTTGATTGTCCCATTGGTAACTCAACATGATATGGCCTGAACGGTTTATTTCGTCTCTTGCTAAACCATCTAAGAAAGAAATGAAAGGGTTGGCTTTAGAAGATGCCAAGAGAAAGAGAAGTTGCAGCATTCTCAAACTGAGACTCTACTTTGAAACATATCCCAACGGTGTAAGTTTCAACTGCAAAGCTGTTCCCCAACCGCCGGTACTTTGCTACCGTATGAAAGCCAAAAGCCGACAGAATCACCGTATTAGACACGATAATTGCCGCTTATCATGACAAGCCTTTGATATTTATTAGGACAACATTTCGGGAGAAATCTGTCTCTCATCATCGGGGAATGAGAAGTGTGGTTTCTCTGTTATTTATTGCATAGGTCGATCGAAAGGTATGAAAACATTAACCGGACCTGCGAGGAAGGGATCACTTGGTACGTGCCTAATTAAAAAATGACGTAACCAACGATCTCCAAGGCGTATGTAAATGAGTCTAAACGCAATTGTAACACATGTACACACATACTCAATGGGGCAAATACTGTCGCATTTACTAACCCCAAAGAAGAATTAAACAGACTGTAACGCAACCAACTTCATTTACGTCGTACAATGCTTGTGCGTTGTAAAGGGCTAGCGTCAGAATACACCGGAGAAAGACACGTCAAAATTGTTTGAAGCTCCTTTGTCTGAAATGGAATAGGCTGAAGTGTCTAAAATTTCTTTCATCCAAATCAGCAAAGCAGTAATACTTCAGCGCCCTTAATAGCCAGGCAATACCCTACAGAATGTTTGCAAATGCAAACTTCACTTATTCGAATTTGGGAATTCGACTAACCAAAGTGGCCATTCTTCAAACAGAAGCATTTTTGGTGAAATCCACGACTAACTGCATTTTATTGTTGGCTGAACATATGCTGACATAGGCTTTTGAAGTTGCTGCATAAACTACTCTTTCTATACTAAACACTAATCGGTCCTGCTAGAAAGCTCAGATAATTTGGCGCCCATTTTCTAGATTGCATTCTTACGTGGTATTTGATCAATTGGCATCTCAAGTGCTTACCTTGCACCACTGATTCGTCTTCATTCTCTTCTGCATTTTTTAACTGCCATAATACGCCCACTGCAGCTTCTTTCACAGGCAATATTTCACTCTCCTACAAAAGTACAAAACAGAATGGCTTGTTATTTTAAGTCATATAGATGCATCGATGATTAAGATAAGCAAATACAATGTGACCTCTAAACAGATTTGTCTGCCAGGGACAATTCAGTCCTGAAGGTGAGGTGAAATGATGGTGCCCATAGCCGCTAGGATGTCAGATGAACCAAGGAGACCTCAACCCTGGCTGTGACATTACCGCGGCTGGGGCTCGAGCTAGAATTAGACCATAATTCCACAACACCTTCAACTCCTCAAAGGATTAAGATATTTCTATGAATGGAAAAGGTTTTTAAGGGATAAAATTTTTTGAGTATTCCCCTCGAAGCTTAATCATCATGCCATAGTCGAGTTTCTGGCCATTGCCATTTGACAGTTCCTGTCCTGGAATATAAATCGATTATCGCCTTGAAAACTAAAACATCAACCCAACTCAGATCTTAATCTTTTTCATGTTTATGTAATATCACCTACCCTTAGTTGATTCAGTTTTGTTATCAAATCTTGATTATTCTGTGTCAGCTGTCTCCCTTTCTCTGAGAAGCAAAGACTCCATAATGCATTACACGAGGAAATGATTTCTGCATTATTTATTGCATTAAGCAGCAGACTTGCTAATACCTCGTGGCCTCCTTGGTTGCAAATCTAAAATGAGAATGGAAATACATCTATCAAGCATTCAGTAGTACACTAATGTTCTTTTCAAGTCGTTTTGCTAATGTCTGAAGTTTTTAGGACAACTTTCAACGTTAGTTAGTCGTAAATGGAAGGCAGTTGCTGGGCTGGGCTAGTTGTTGGGTTATTGGGGGGCATCTGGTGGCTTATTAAGGGTGTATTCTTCTGGCACATATTTGCCTCTTCTTTTTTGTGCAGACTTTGCAAAACATATTCCTTTTGTTTAGTATCTCTTGTTAAAATGGCAGATTTCGGAGGCTTCAAAACCTTCTGTCTTTGGTGACCCTGGCTGCGACGCTACCGTGGCTGGGGCTCGAACCCCAACCTCACTGAGCTCCTGACACCACGAGCTAACTGGATTATACCAAGACGCCACATCACCTTTGAAGCAAGGAAGTTTCACAGAATTCAAAGAGTATCTCACTTAACCCTGCTAATTTCAACATTTCCATTCTTTTGCTTTTCGTTTTCAAAGTATGCTTAGTTAGTGAATTTCACAATTGAAGAATCTAGAAGCTTGTCAGAACTCAGACAAAGATTTTATGGTAGCATTGTAATTTGGGACTTCAGCTAGATGGTGGATTGAGAAGGTCCTCTGATCAAGGATATACAGTGCATCCGCAATTTATCGGAACACCTCGGAATCAATATTTTTAATTTCCGTTCAGATATGCCGAAATACGGTCAACCGAGGATGTCCAGTTGTGACCACTTTAAGCTGAAAATCTTCAACGAATACTTGCGGTCGACTTCGCGGTAATATATCACGATTTAAAAAATTAACAAATGTCCCGTGTGTCATCGCGAGCGTTCGCGCTCTAGTTCCCGCAACTGCAGAAGAATCACCAAGTTCAGGGCTGTTGCTTCATCTTGTTGCAGCCAGGTCCAACAATAGTACGAGGCCTCAAAGCTTCGACAAGCAATAATGCAACACCTGCATAACATAATACAAATTATGAACTACTGTATCTAATTTTTGTCATCGATGAATTTTAAAGCCCGAAGTTGTTCGGTTAATCTGTATTTCGCCCGGATATGACTTTCCGAGACCCGTTTGGTTAGTCGAAGTTAGGTTAATCGGGATTCGGTTAAAACAAGGATGCACTGTACTGTACAATACAGAATAAGTGAAAGAAAAGACACCTTTAGGTTGTTGCTTTGGACCATGACTGATGACTGACTTACTACAAGTTGAATCTTACCAATATCTTATTCTCATCGGGAACTGAAAGATGCTGTAAGCCATTTGCAAGCTCTTCTGCATGGAAGCCATGGAAGCCGTGATCTGATCTCTGCAGACATTTGTCGAGATATTTTATCAGTGTTTCAACTGTGGCTAAAGGAAATGAATAGATTAATTAAGAACTTGATAACGTTTCTAAAATACCTATATTCACATATCTCATCATTACATCTCTAGCAGTGCCTCTCTCTGTAGCAATTATCAATGAAGTTCAGATGCTCAATTTGTCTGTGTATGGATGATACTATACATTTGCCAGTAAATACATGGTAGCTATCTGAATGACACCTTATCCTACCTTCATGCAGTTGGGTAACTGTTTATATGGTAGAAAACTCTTGAATTTAGAGATACCTCTCTCCACATATGAGGGGTGGTGCCAAATCACGCAATTACGCGCAATTTTTCGACGATTCACGCAATCAAGCACGATAAAACTTCATTTTCACGTGCATACAACTTCAGGCGTTGCTCCCCGAAATTTTGAGCAGGATCTGTATTCAGACTGCTTAACTTTTTATATCTAAATGATTGGCTTTGAAAAATTCTTTCCACGACGAGTTTGTAACAGGGAACACACAAAATTAAGATTTTAAGGGACTCAATTAATTCATCATGTGAGAGAATGACAGAAATAAAGTTAGCCGACAATGCTTCAAGGTTAAAATGGCATTCCTGCATTCAAGCAACCTCTGAATTATGTCGCCAGCAATATAAATCACAAAATCACGAGCCGTACTAAAGCATATCGCGCGCAGGAGTTTAGATTCACGCATTCACGTGCAAAAATTTCTCGTTTCACGGATTCACGCATGAAAAATAACACATCACGTAGAACCGCTTGGGGACCTCTACATATATTAAAATACCTCTACCATTCTGTATCATCATATTCCAAACTGTATCATGCAGAACTGATAGACAAAATCTAGTACTGTAAATATATTGGGACTTGTCAAGGCTGTTTCTGACACATGTATTATACATGAAAATCCTTGCTTGTCTTGACAAGCGTTTGATATGGGAGATTTATCTGGGAGAGATCTGTCTCTAATCATTGGGCAATGAGAAATGTAGTTCTTCTCCTATTTGTTGTATGGGTTGGATTCAATAGGAGTGAAAAACACTAACAGAATCTGCTAGGAAGCCTACCAGGGAGCACCAAAAATCAGAAACCCCTAGAACATTTGGTTAAGTGTTTCAAACCTTTTTTATCCAAGCAACACAAAGAGAAGAACCATATTTCTTATTGCCTGATGATGGAAGATGGAGCTCTCCAAATGTACTGCTGTTAGTGTTGACGTCTAATATTACATAAAATCTAGTGCCTGAATAAATATCTTGTGCCATAAATAAAAGCAAAAGGAGAGAGAAATGTGTCACATACCATTCCGAATACTATTTTGTGATTGTTTGATTCATCAAGTAGAAACCCTAATGTAAGAAGTGCAGTTGTATTCATGTCATTTCCTTCCAAATGGTTTGTTTCTGCTCTCATTTTGATAAGCACATCAACTGCATTTGCTTCTTCATAACATTTGTGATTGGCTGGCAATTTACAGCAATTGTAGACAATATCCATTGATCTGTTCATTAACTCTTCTCTCATTGTGTTCTAGACAAAAAATAAGAAACTCATTACATGCTAAAATTTATAAACTTTTCATGTAGAAAATTAATTATTATCTATCCATTATGTCTTAAAACAATTTAAATTGCTAATCAGACACTGGCTTATTTACACCCCCTGTGGCTGTTTCTGAGGTCCTCATGATGTTATTGCATAGTTCTCTTGTTTGGTAGATAACAGCAAAGCTATATTTATTGCTAGCTATTTTGGCTAATTTCTCAAAGTCATACTCATTTCAGCAGTCATTTGGAAAACTGCACAACAGACCAATCACCTGTAATCTCGGTAGTAGGTTAACTAATTGAGTACCTCAACTCAACCATGGCTGTGATGCTCCCATAGCTGGGGCTTGAACCCCAACCTTGCTGAGCTTCTGTGACCAGGGGCCAGCTTGCTTAGACCATGACACCACATTCAAGACTGTGGCATGGGGGTGGTCACTCAAATTTTGCAATTAGTTTGAGACAATGTCAATGAGAGTGCTGAGAGAGAGGAGAGAGAGAGAGAGAGATGTTTCTGCCAGTTGAAATTTCTGATTCCATTGTTTACCATGCTCAAAGCCTATCGAAAAAATCATTCTCTGTACATTGGTATTACCTTATCCCAATCGATATCACGGAGCACTGGAAAAAATTCTTGAAAAATAAAGGAAATGAGTCCATCATGACAGCAAGCTCTTTGTGTTTCTTCATGTTTATCAGTTATATTTATCAGTACACGTTTTTTAATAAGAACAAAGCAATAAGAACTAAGGCTTCAGAGACTGAAAAGTTAAGAAAATGCTAAGAACATAACAAGGCTTTGTGAAGCTAGAAAAATTAGAATTATGTTGGCGCTGTCCTGTTCTCCTCTCTAGAAAACAGTTAAACTATCAATAATTGTGACTTAGTGACATTTTTACATGTGCGTTCCTTTTCGTAGCAATTGTCACCTAATTTGAAGTACAACAGCTTTTTGAAAAGCAAGAAAATAAAGAACATGTTAAGAACATTTTGAGCCTTCAAATCGGAAAAACTAAGAACACTGCATGGCTTTCTTCAATTTCAGTGTTCTTATAAAAAAACGTGTAAGAATAATTTAATTTGATACCTTATTTCCATTTTTCGCATCAAAAATTTCCGGATATGACTTCATAGATTTTTTTAGAAACAATTTTACTTGTTCCGCTAAATGCAAACTTATATAATTATAAGTATCACAAATAGCTGCCTTCGTTGCTTCATTATCACAATTTTCTTCAATGTTTTCAAATTCTACGCACAGAGATGAGAAACGGTACAATGGGTTCAACTTTTTGCCAAAACCGTCCAACTCCTTTTCATCTTTACATGGGACCTTTAGGCCATCTATGGCTTCGATCGCTGCCTTCACGCCTATCTTTAGCTTCTCTAGCTCATCTCTGACCAAAGTTTTCGACATTTTGTGTTTAATCAATGAAGCTATGCTTTCTTATTTCCTCCTTGTCAACGGGCCTATTTCTTTCTGGGGTTTTTCCGTCCACAAAATTCAATCATAATTCTCATTTCCGATCGCGGAAACGAAACCAGAAATAATTATCACATCCTTCCAAGAACAGAACAATTAAATACATTCCATTTGAGGAATCAGGAATGATTAAGACCGCTTTGGTTAAACAATGGCTGTGACATCATAGAGCTTAATTTTGTGATTTTGGCTATGGCCTGAGCTCTAGGAGAGAAACTTTGAAATTTTAATTCAACTCAACTCTCCCGAAAGTAAACACCAGTTGAGTCTGCAACGCAGGCTACTAAGCTCTAACAAAGAACAAAACCAAAAATTAAACCAAGAGAGCAAATTGCAAACAGTCCCCGCCGCTCGAGGCAAACAAATTTTAGCAACCAGCCATTATTTCATCGATGTAAATAAAAAATAGACGAAAATGCTGACCACGAAAACCAGCATTTTATTTGCATGCATTACTACACTACTGTTCGAAAAGTTTGGAAACGGTCGCTTAAAAATGGCCGCCAACAGCGGCCAAGGGCCTAATCCAAGAAATTTTCATTTTAAAAGTCAGAGGTCATGCGGCCATTATCTTGCTAAGTTTCGGCGGGAAAATGTTCGTCACTGCACTCGCCATCATTTTAAATCGAAAGGAGAAGATTATTTCGATGGTATAATAGAAAAATACACAAAAACTGAGAAGCTTTGCCTTCAAAAACCAAGGAAAAGATTTTAAGGACTACTGATCTGAAATTATGGGAAAGAGAGGGGTTTCGTTACTCCAAGATGGAAAATTTTGCAGTTATTTGAAGCCCAATTGTTTTAGCTTTTCCGTTGTAGTAAAAGTTTTCCTGAAATATCGATTTTTACAAAGTTAATCAGGATTAAAATTTTCTAAACATTTTTCAGGTGAGCCATTTTTAAAGGGTCTTTTCAACAACAAATGTTTTGTCAGGTATTAGACTAAAAAAGAGGCAAGATCAAAACAATTCAAACACATATTCGAAAACTAGAATAAATGAGCAGTACTTTATCAAAATTTTAGAGTCATCAGTCATTTTACAAGGGAGCAGAACGATATTTGAAAAACCACACTCTTCTGTCATGTTATAAGTTCACTCACCTGAAAAATGTTTAGAAAACTTTAACCCTGATTAACTTTGTAAAAATCGATATTTCAGGAAAACTTTTACTACAACGGAAAAGCTAAAACAACTGGGCTTAAAATAACTGCAAAATTTTCCATCTTGGAGTAACGAAACCCTTCTCTTTCCCATGACTTCAGATCAGTAGTCCTAAAAAATTTTCCCTTGGTTTATGAAGGCAAAGCTTCTCAGTTTTTGTGTATTTTTCTATTATACTATTGAAATTATCTTCTCCCTTCAACTTTAAATGATGGCGAGTCCAGTGACGAACACTTTCCCTCCGAAACTTAGCAAGATAATGGTCGCATGACCTCTGATTTTTAAAATGAAAATTTCTTGGATTAGGCCCTTGGCCGCTGTTGGCGGCCATTTTTAAGCGAGCGTTTCAAACTTTTCGAACGGTAGTGTACGTCTTCAAAAGGTTTTAATATAAAATGCTATGGTGTGGTAGAAAATCATATTTATCATAATCATAATCATATTTATTGCTCTGAATATGATGTATTACTAAAAAAAAGCTAGAGGAAAACATTCATGATTAACAGAAATTGTTTTGAGACAAGTTACAGAGAAATGTAAATAGAATGAAAGAAATGGAAATACTCAAATTTTCTTCCTCATTCTGGAAATACTCTGTCTACCTGCTTACAAGGTATTTGGTAATTATAGTATGTTTTTGCAATTTTTCTTGTTAAGTACAAGTAAACTAGTTGCTGGAGGTTTGGGATTGTGTGAACTTTTTCTGGAAAAAAAAAAAAAAAAAAACACATTTGCCAATTTCTGGAAAAATTTAACCCAGTCTGTTGCGTCTGACAACAGGTTTAGCTCTTGTACCTTAAGAATATTCAGTTAAATCAAGAATAGAATGAATAGAGAAATATGAATATGCTCTATAACTATGAATAGAGAATATAAAATTAATCTATTGTCATATTTTTGCAACTTGTCTCAAGTTTAATGGCCATAATGTTACTGAGAAATTCAGGTGCAATTATAATTTCTAAATATAAAATGTTAGATATTAAAAATATTCTATTCTTTAACGTAAAAAAACTTAAGCAATTTGGTGAAGACAAGTTACAAAAGTTCAGGAATGCAAAAATCTGTGTTAAAGCTAAAACTAAATAGGCTTTCAAAGTTTCTGTGCGTTATAAAGTGCACGTCTAACAGGATGGAAGTCAAATAGCTCAAACTGCAGAGGGTTTGAAAGTGAAATAAACCAGAAGGCAATAAATTTACAGCAAACAAGCCTACGATTTCCTATCGTCTGGCAGGCCGTATAGTTTTGTGAAGGTTGGTTGTGATGGCATCTTGCAGCTGACGGATAAGATGGGCAATGCGAGCTATGGCTATGACTCAGGACTTGCTGGGATCCTGTGGTTAGGTAGCTGGCTCAGTTGGTAGAGCGTTGAGCCAAAGGTAACGTGTTGGGACATATCCTGGTCGTATTAATATCTCACATTACCTCTGATTATTTTTACATCTTAAATTAAAGTAAACTGTTTGCTGTATGAAATCACTCCAGTAGTTTATCAATTTGGTGCGTAAATGTTAGAAAATCTAACAGATCACAGAAACCCAGCTGCGACATCGTGTTGTTGTAGTAGTACTTTGAACACTGGAAAAAGAAAAGAATTGTTAAAGTTCGGGAAAAGCTAAACTTTAAATTGCCAAGGAACTTTTGGTTTGGTCTGAGTTAAGATTGCAGTTCGTTAATTTTTTCGTTGCAGATCGAAAATTAAGTTTACTGATCTTCCCGCTGTATTCCGTAAGCTGATTGGTGTTTAAAACACAATGCCAATTCGGCTTCACTTTCCAATTGGTGCATTTCGATCCGCATGTGGGTATAAATTCCGCCTTAGTCCATCGTTTCGATCTGCTTCTGACGTTATACTCCATGGAGTGTCAGACGAGAAAAGGCTTTAAGTATGCCCAGAGATGTTTCCGCTGTGTCTCGCAATTTTGAACTTGTGTGTATGAAAAACACTCTTTGTGTTTCTCTGTGTTTTCAGTGCTACTATGTATTCAAATTTTTTATTTTCAGCAATTTCAGAACTCGTTCAGGGGACAGATCAAGACATTTCAAGTTAAGGAAATCTGGTATTTTGACAAACCTCTCTTCGCAGTTTATAGAGCATGACAAGGTGAACTCCAGTTAATTTCTTTAATCTTCCTTCTTTTATAAATCTGAAATATTAAAGACAATTTTTTGAGTAAACAAAACTCAGCAAAAAAGGGAATGAAGATATCTGAACATTGCATCAAAGTTTCCACTCTTCGAGATATTAGTGGCATCTTGCTCTGTCTAGCGATCATAACAAATAACACAAGAACAACGAGAAAATGTTAATATCCTCTTATTTACCACTCGAGGTAATCCGCGCTACATACAATTCTGATGCAGCCAACGCAGAGAACTCTTAAGAAGCCCGAAGGAATGCTATCCCTCGTACTAATGGCATTTATTATTAAGTATTTGGAACCCTACACAGTACGGTACTTAAGATATGCGTGCACAATTACCACAATTCTGTTTGCGTACTTCAAACTGTTGCACATTTCTTCCACAAAATCTTTAGTTAAACAGAAGATGCTTCGAGCCCTACACGGCATGATACTCGAGATATCCTTCCACATCACTGACTGGATCATTCGTAGTGCAACAGTAGAATTCTTGCACAAAATCTTCAGAAAGATGTCTTACTTTTTCATTGAATTCTGTTGAAACCACTCGACAACTTGGCTGTTCTGCCACCGAGATATCTCATCCATTTTTTCACCATTCATGCAACTAGATGATGGAGATTTCAGACCAGCATCAGTAGCATCAAATAGAGTTATCGGATGATGACCTATAAGAAACAGATCAATATTCGACAGTTA
The DNA here is from genome assembly GCA_014526335.1 of Chrysaora quinquecirrha. Classification (NCBI taxonomy): domain Eukaryota; kingdom Metazoa; phylum Cnidaria; class Scyphozoa; order Semaeostomeae; family Pelagiidae; genus Chrysaora; species Chrysaora quinquecirrha. Next base: position 10,593,186 of record JACTAT010000032.1, read on the forward strand.
GGTAAAAAGATTGAGTTCTCGGATTGGCAAGATTTAAAATATTCGAAGTCATTGTTGGAGAAAATGGGAGACAATCATCTGCCGTAAACAGCGTTTGGGTGTGAGCCCCCGTCTTTCATTAAAAAACCTGAAACTTCAATCTAAATGTTCAGCCTAAGACGGGTGCCCACACCCAAACGCTGTTTACGGCAGAACAAGGTCAGCTGACGAAAACGTTCGAAAATCGAGCGATTTTGTGCCGAGTGGTGGCCGGAGCCTAGGGAGAAAGCAAATTTGAGTAGACTTGCATGGGAAAAATGGGAAAATATTCAATGATAAAGATATCTGAAGTTGAAACAAAGTATTTGGGGCTTTAGTTCGATAATTGAGGAACATTTTGATATGCGTTTGCAGACATTGGGAGCAACGATGTCAGAATGCAAGCAAATCAAAAACAGTTTTTGGGTTTGCACTGAGTAAGAAGTTTCACTCCTTGTATTTTTATATATAAACACAAACAGTCAACTGAGAAATTCGAGCAGCATATTCGAAAAGTATTCAATTCAATAAAAGATCGAGTAAAGAAGAGTAACAACAAAAATACACGCTGGTATTCTTATCTTTCATTAATATTCCCCCTCCTGGGCCTCCTGTGGTGACAAAATGTAATTGTAAACGTTTGGTAGTAACAAAATGTCCCGGTGGGGTCCACTTCCATAAGATCTTATATGCCAAGTGCGTTCCCAAAAACTCTGAGGAAGGGTGTCAGATTTCATAGGAATCTATATGACGGAGATTTTTACAGGCTCAACGCTAACGTCCAAAATGCCATGAAGCTTGGAAATAAGCATCAATACAATTCCCTTACGTTTCATGTTCAGCGTCATGGTGTCCGAAAGGCTATAAAAAGATAATTACGAAATTATAAGAAGATCAGCAAATTACCAAAATAAGGCTCTTGTCCTCGTAAATTTGGTTCATCGACGTTCACTGCAACTTGTGGCACTACTAATGCTTCATTCACTGGACACAATGTATCCAATTGCTTGCACAAGAGATCAATATTATGACTGAATAAATCCAATGATGTGAAATCCATTCGTAATTTGCTACCAAGCAGCAAACCAATCCAACCATCAGGAATGTAATCCTTCTCCATCATCAATGGTATCACTTTCTTCTTCAATTGAAATGCATAGTCGGCTTCTGCAAAGTACAATTTCCTACATCAAACACTGTCCTTCTCAACAATATAGACATTGATACAAGGTACAGAGAGAAATTAGGTGGCACCAATTGGTGGCACTTGGGGCAAGAATATCTAGGCCCTATCTATTCATACGTCGTGCCAGGCTCAAAGTGGCAAAGGCTCGCACTGTGCCAGCAATATGGCATGGCAGAGGCTTGACACTGCAAGACGGTTGATTCAGACGTCCCGTCGTTCCCATTTTGTCTGACATTATGTGGCACATTTTGCGAAATCATTGCGTTCGCATGGAACAAGAATTCTTAGGCCCTATTCAGTCCTCGTGTCAGGCTCAGAGTCGCAAAGGCTTGCACCGTACCAACTATATGGCACGGTACAGGCTTGACACTTCTCGACGGTTGATTCAGACGTTTTGCCGTGCCCATTTTGTCTGACATTAAGTAGCACATTTGAGAAATTGAGTGGTACATGGGACAAAAATGTCTATGCCCTATTCAGACGTTGTGCCAGGCTCAGAGTCGCAAAGGCTCGCACCGTGCCAGCAATATGGCACGGAAAGGTTCGACACTTCTCGAAGGTTGATTCAGACGTTTTGCCGTGCCCATTTTGTCCGACATTAAGTAGCACATTTGACAAATTGAGTGGCACATGGGACAAGAATGTCTATGCCCTATTCAGACGTCATGCCAGGCTCAGAGTCGCAAAGGCTCGCACCGTGCCAGTGGGATGGCGCAGCACAAGCTTGACACTTCTCAGAGATTGATTCAGACGTCCTATCGTGTCCATTTTGTCTGACATTAAGTGGCAAATTTTGAGAAATCATTGCGTTCACATGCAACAAGAATTCCTAGCCCCTATTCAGACGTCTTGCCAGGCTCAGGTTCGCAAAGGCTCGCAGCGTGCCAGCAACCTGAGTCTGCAATTTCCTTCAAATGTTTTCGTAATATTACCTGATGCCTACCTGCTCTGGTATTGGCACTGTTTTTGTATTTTCTTGAAATACAAACAATAATAACGGATGCTTGTTCCACTGCTTCAGCCATGGCATCCATGATATTGCCTTGAATCTTCTCAACATCAATCCATATGTTGTATCCTCTTTTTGATAAACTATTTGCTATTTGTACCACCATCTTTTGATTGTCCCATTGGTAACTCAACATGATATGGCCTGAACTGTTTATTTCGTCTCGTGCTAAACCATCTAAGAAAGAAATGAAAGGGCTAGCGTTGGAAGACGACAAGAGAAAGAGAACTTGCACAATAAATAGGAAAGAAACCACATTTCTCATTGCCCGATGATGGGAGACGGATCTCTCCTGAAACGTTGCCCAACTAAATATCAAAGGCTTGTCATGATAAGTGGTGACTATCATGTCTAATACGGTGTTAGAAACAGCCTTGATAAGTTCGAATATATTTACCCTACAGAATGTTTGCAAATGCAAACTTCACTCATTCGAATTTGGGAATTCCATTAACCAATGTGGCTGTTTTTCAAACAGAAGCATTTTTCGTAGAATCCAAGACTAACTACATTTTATTGTTGGCTGAACATATGTTGACATTGGCTTCTGAAGTTGTCGCGTAAACTACTCTTTTTATACTTCCACACACTAATCGGTCCTGCTAGGAAGCTCAGATATTTTGGCACCCATTTTGTAGAATGCATTGTTACGTGTTATTTAATCAATTATTGAAAACTCATTCCTTGATACATCTCAAGTGCTCACCTTGCACCGCTGATTCGTCTTCATTCTCTTCTGCATGTTTTAACTGCCATAATACACCCACTGCAGCTTCTTTCACAGGCAATATTTCACTCTCCTACAAAAGTACAAAACAGAATGGCTTGTTATTTTAAGTCATAGATGCCCGGGGGGGGGGGTACTTCATTGTTCGAATGACTAGACGTGCCGCCCAGTTTTTCCAAACCCACCCATGTCTACCGATAAATTCTGTTTCTCGTGGTACCCATGTATAGAAAAAACAACGAAATTTTTTACCCATTTGTACCAATAACTCAAATGTTTGAACCCAATTTAACGCCTGAGGCAACTCTAATGCGTCGAAAAGTCATTTGCGCTGAAAACTAAAACGCACTTTTTATCAGGCTTTTCAAAACAAAGCATGTCTAAAATGTTTTTTTGAGTATTCCCCTCGAAGCTTAATCATCATGCCATAGTCGAGTTTCTGGCCATTGCTATTTGACAGTTCCTGTCCTAGAATATAATTTGATTATCGCCTTAAAAACTAAAAAATCAACCCAACTCAGATCTTAATCTTTTTCATGTTTATGTAATATCACCTACCCTTAGTTGATTCAGTTTTGTTATCAAATCTTGATTATTCTGTGTCAGCTGTCTCCCTTTCTCTGAGAAGCAAAGACTCCATAATGCATTACACGAGGAAATGATTTCTGCATTATTGATTGCATTAAGCAACAGAGTTACTAATACCTCGTGGCCTCCTTGGTTGCATATCTAAAACGAGAAGGGAAATACAATTGTCAAGCATTCGTTGTCACCAAAGATCTTGGAAGTCGTTCTGAAGTTTTTAGGACAACGTTTAATGTTAGTAAGTTGATAGTCAAAGGCAAGTTCCTTGGCCTTGTATTTAAGACTAGTTAATGGGCCATTGAGGTAATTTGGTGGCTTATTACAGGGGCATTCTTTTGGTATATTTTTTGCCTCTTCTGTTTTGTACAGGCTTTGCAAAACATATTTCTTCTGTTTTGCGTCATTCTGTTAACCTATGGAACTTTTCTCAACGACTTTTTTGTTTGTAAGTGGAAAGTAGTGGGTGGCTTATTAAGAGCAGATTCGTCTGGTAAATTCATGTGCTTGTTATGATTTTTGCAGACTTTGGAAACGTATCCTTTTCAGTATCTCTTGGAAGTTTCAAACTATGGAGGCTTTTGCTAGAAATTTTTTGAAGCTGGGATGTTTTTATCGTCTGTCTTGCCCATAGAGTTATGGTCTTGCCTTCAAATTTGAAATGGCAGGAGAAAATTCAAATTTTGAAGAGAATGATTGATCAGAAGCAACCGAAAGTCTCTTTCAGACAACCTCATCTTTTCGATAGATTTCCAGGACCCCTGTGCTGGTCCCTCTTCAGAATTATATCTTTTACAGACACCTTCCTTTTGTGATTTTTCCTGATGCTGTTCATCTTTCTTCTTTCCTAAAATCATTTTCGAAAGCAAAGCTGCAGCGTATTTACGTCGTTTATCATCCATGTTGAAGAGACTATGCTGTAGACAAGACCTGTTAGACGCATAGACACAGTCTGAATCAAACGGTGTTTAAAAACAGACGAACTTTAGCGCGGTACTTAGCCGCAGATAGACACAATAACTCTGCCATGTCTGCAATTTGCAGAATCCAAAAGAGTTGTGGCATATTCTATTGGGCTTTTTAAATCTTTTGAACCCTGGAAATGTTCAACAATAATTTCTCAACATGCCAAAAAGAATACGTTTTCAAAGTCTGTACCCCGGGTGCAAAGTCTGCGAAAACTAAGAAAGGTGCACATATGTACCAATAGAATAGACCATGGGACGTAGTCTTACCAATATCTTATTCTCATCGGGAACTGAAAGATGCTGTAGGCCATTTGCCAGTTCTTCTGCATGGAAGCCAAACGCAACATGATCTGATCTTTGCAGACATTTTTTGAGATATTTTATCAGCGTTTCGACAGTTGCTAAAAGAACAGATTTCATTAGAAACCTAAGCCTGGTTCACACTGCAGCGATAAAAATAATCGTCCTAGCGATAATTTTATTCGCTTTAGTGTGAACCGCAAAAAGTATTATCGCATGAGACATAATTGTGGCGTAATAATGTTAGATATCTATGGGTCTTAAAAAAATGCATATCTGATCTTGATACCTCTCTACCACCAAAGACTCTCTCTACAGCAAATGTCACTGCAGTTTAGATGCTCGATGAGTATGTTGTGAATTTGGGGTTTGAGCTCACCAAAAGAGATAAGGCACAGAATAACATTATAAGCATATAATTCAGCAATTAACAAAACATAAGAAGCTATATACAAACGTTCCCTAAGTGATACTTTCCATGATTTTGCGTGTTGTCTCTAACTGTTACGTTACGAAATTGTCTGCGAATTCTGCTCAAACGGACGAATGTCAAGAAACGTCACCACGGGAAGAAACGTGACCAGCACGTGGGAACGGGGAGGACTGGGAACCAAGGAACACCCAAAAGCGGTGACACTTCTCAACAGAGTACGATACCTACCAATCGAAAGGTGTATTTGTCTGTTTATTGAGTATAAGTCTGTCAGTAAATACTTCGTAGCTATCTGAATGATACCTTCTCCTACCTTAATGCAGTTTTGGCACCTGCTTTTGTAAAAGATACAGACAACTCTAAACCCTTTCTATCTTCACTGACTTCTATCTCGAATTGAAGTCCCGGTCCGATGGACACTTTGGGTGACTATTACCTAATTTTCTTTCGGTATCTCGAACTTCTCTATCTCAAACTTTTCTATTTCGAACTTTTCTATTTCTATTTCAATCTATTTCGAACAATTCCCCTTTGGATTTTTCTCTCCCCATGTCGAACTTTCCCGTGTTTATCGTAAAAGAAGTCATAATGATAACTGGAAGGGAATGATTTGAGTGAACAAGATAACTAGAAACACAAATGAAACTAGAAAAATGAATGACTAAGAAAGACGCTTCTGAAAGTTCCCGTTGATAGAGAGGATTTTACCTGATGTTCCCTTTTTCCCTTTTAATTTTTCCTCTGTTCCTTTGTTTGCTGGACACATTTCACATGTTCCCATGTTCCCTGGAACCCCTAAATGACCCTCAAAGTTAGGGAAACCTAAAAACATCATCTCCACTTCAGACTTCGGTTAAAAACAAGAAAACACAATCCTAAACAAACAAAATGCGTGGTTGTGGTAAAAGAGGACATATAGGTACTCTTCAGTCCTCAGTGCCTGAAGCAATACGTTGTGTCACCGACAAAGCAGATAAAGTGGCACATTGGGCAGAAAAGAGAAATGAATCACATACCATTCCCAAATACTATTTTGTCATTATTTGATTCATCAAGTAGAAATCCTAATGTAAGAAGTGCAGTAGTATTCATGTCATTTCCTTCCAAATGATTTGTTTCTGCTCTCATTTTGATAAGCACATCCACTGCATTTGCTTCTTCATAGCATTTGTGATTGGCTGGCAATTTACAGCAATTGTAGACAATATCCATTGACCTGTTCATTAGCTCTTCTCTCATTGTGCCCTAAACAGAAAGTAAGAAACCCATTATGTGCTCAAATTTGATATCTTCAACAAGAAAATGTATTTATCATGTATCAAATCTTGAGGCCCATTTAAATGCTCTACATGACTGTTTATTTGAATACTCCTCCAGCTCAAAGAGGGTGTTAAGAGAAAGAGAGAGGTTTCTGCGAGAGAGAAGTTTTGACATTTTTTCAATACTTTGGGAGAATTTGAACCACCGAACATGTTCCCAGTTGTATACCAATCTTAAAGCCCATCTTAGAAAAAATTACTATATACATTGATAATATGATACCTTATCCCAGTCGATATTAGTGAGCACTGGAAAAACTTCTTGAACAATAAATGAAATGAGTCCATCATGACAGCAAGCTCTCTGTGTTTCTTCATGTTTGTCAGTTATATTAACCAATATTGATAACAGTGTGCAGCAATAAAATCCAATTGAGGCTGGGATGTCTTTTGCTTTTATAGGCAAATTTATGCATATTGTACCAATTTCCGTATATTCCACCTGTAAGGTTTAACCAAATGCTATGATATAATAACTTTATATATCATTACAATATTAAAGTCAAAAAAGTAATACTATTTCCTACAGTAGATGAGATGTTTTTCTGGAAAGTAGAAAATTTTTAGGGGGGGGGCTCTATTCTCTATTGTTCTTGAAATACCTAATAACATTGGTGCCATGGCTCAATGGGGAGTGCTTGGACTCTGGTGCACAGGGTCCCTGGTTCAAGCCCTGGTAGTGCTATTTGTGGATGTCAGGAAGGGCATCTGGTTCATAACGTGCTCACTGCTCCAGCAAGATCCCAGCAATTGGGTACCATCCGAGGCCCTGAAAAGGGGGGAGTGTATGAGTTTGTTTTGGCCCTGGGTACTGTACACACATTTTTTTATAAAAAATCTTTATAAGAAACCCAGACTCTCAAATTGCAAAAAAGTCAAGAAACTCCAGTACTGGAAATTTTTCACAAAGGAAACTTTTCACCTCAGACAGCCAAAAAATTTCTTTTGTTTTCTGTGTTTCTTCCGTAATAAAGCATTTCTGTGACAAGCAGATAAACAAGAAACCCAAATGCATTCAAATTCAATCGATAAATAGGTTTGGAACATCATTCATATAGGATAACTATGTTGCCAGTAAGAATATTCAAGAAACTCGTAAGAAACTTTCAGTACTCAAAATCTAAAAATTTTAAGAAACTTTCAGTACTCGATCAATTTTTTAGTTTCTTATAAAAAAATATTTTCACAAAACTCAAAAGGTGGAATTAATGACGTTAAAAAAATAGCAATTATTTCAGATGATACCTTGTTTCCATTTTTCGCATCAAAAATTTCCGGATATGACTTCATAGATTTTTTAAGAAATAATTTCACTTGTTCTGCTAAATGCAAACTTATATAATTATAAGTATCACAAATAGCTGCCTTCGTCGCTTTATTATCACAAGTTTCTTCAATATTTTCAAATTCGTCACATAGAGATGAGAAACGGGCTAATGGGTTCAACTTTTTGCCAAAACTTTCCAGCTCCTTTGCATCCTTACATGGGACCTTTAGGGCATCAACAGCTTCAATCGCTGCCTTCACTCCTATCTTTAGCTTCTCAATCTCAGCTCTTACCAGAGTTTTCGACATTTTTTGTGTTTATCAATCATAGAAATGGCATCATATCTCTTCCTTGTCAACGAATGGGCCTATTCCTTTTTCCATTCACGAAATTCAATCCGAGATTCAATCCATTATTCTCATTTTCGATAGCGGAAACGAAGCAGGAAATAATTATCACATCTTTCCAAGAAAAGAACAATAGCCCTTTTCAAAGAGGTCTGGGTCGGTGCAAAAATTTTCTGGTAGATGGCGGACATCTTGGGTGAGCAAAAAGTACAACATTAACAGCAAAAAGCCAAAAAAACGGCATCAACAGGACAATTTTTTTTTATTTAATTTGTGTAGTTTGGAGCAAATGCTTAGCGACTAAATACACAAATACTTAGCGACTAAAAAAGAATAGGAATCTGCGACAATGTTGAAAATATCTGCAGAAACTCGGGAAACAAGATGCAAGTAACTCTCGAAAATGGAAATACTTGATTAAATGTCTCCTTGTTCAGATAAGCTGGATCCTTGCGTTCAAGAGCGGCTTGGCATTGGAAGGACCATCCAGATATGTACAACTACCGATTCTCCTACTAACCATAGAGCTCAGCCCCAGAGTCAGGAAAAAGTTACGGTCACACGGTCATTGACCGGAGGAAGGTCCATTAGAACAATAGAAAATATTTTGCCACATCCAAAACACGCCTATTTTTCATTGTTAAGTGAGGAAGGTTTCCAGCTAAGGGTATTCTTGTCTGGAGGAAGGTTAAACACTTTTCTGGACTCTGCTCAGCCCAACAATCACGATCTATTATACTCCACGTCATGCTATACAGCACTACAAGTTAACAAAACCGAGAAATCAGCTTCTTCAATGAAGAGGATTAACACCTTGGTAAACGGTCTAATTACTCTTTGGGTATCTATTGGTATTGACCATCACTAAGTCTAACTAAGTCTAACAGCTTTCTTTCAAATAAAATGTGAATTTGATCATAGTAAGTGATTTGATGCAAAATTTGCTACACTACCTTTCCTGAAGCCACCGCGATACAGGTCATTGCACGCGGAGAGGATTCCCTTACTTTATATGTCCGCCATCTTCCAGAAAAATGTCGCACCGACCCAGACCTCTTTGAAAGGTCTCTCAAATATCTTCCATCTTTGAGGAATCAATGAGTCGAACAAAAAAGAGACAAGACGAATGAAAAGAATTGTTCAGCAATATTTCCAAATATTTCATAACATAAAATCCGAGTATGTGCACGAAAAAATAATACCTTAAATGCATATATTTTACCTGAATGTTTATTTTTAAAATACAAGTTTATCTTGTTTGTTTGTTTATCTTTAATAACTTGTTGATAGCAACAGAGTCGTCTTGCGTTACAAAATACATACGGGAGTGAGAAAAGCATACTAATCAAAATAAAATTAATAATTCGTTATTCATTACCAAGTACTGGGTGAAAATCAATACTGTACCTCCCTAGCATCCAAACACATACTACATTCTAGGACATAAAACCTCTTTTGAATGGAGACCTCTTATATCTTTCAAAAATACTTCAAGAGCACTGTATTCCTTTTCATTGGCATTCTATGTAAAAGCAGGTGATGCTTTTCTAGCGCCTTAGATAACTCCGATCGGATCGTGATGCCTCTCTACTGCCTATCTCAAGCGAATATCTGTTTATATGTTTATGGCAAAATAATTAATGACTTTCGAGACAGATGCTTTTCTCAAGAGATACCTCTCTGTATGCACAAAAGAGTACCTTCCAAAAACAGATCGCTAGGATAGACAATGCCTCTCTAACGCATCAAAAACTACTTTGACAGCCGATGCAGCTCTTCATGTCGTAGCAGCGGATACCTCATTTGTCTTAGTTAGCAGTGGATACCCTTTCTGCAACGCCTATTTTAAATCTGCAGAAGGGTTTACGGTTTTTAGCAAAATTCTAATACCTTAAAACAGCAATATGATAATGCTTTTAATCATATACATCATATAAATATGCTTAGTCACGCTCAGTCAGTGCTTCAAGTGCTTGAGTGAATTCCATCATGTCAATCACATCAGTAAATCCTAGCTGTGGCTCCAGCGAGTTGTAGTAGAAATCGGGACTCTGCAAAATAACCAGATAAAGTATTATAGAAGCTGCACGTGTATACTGTACCAAGACAATAAGTCGCTTTTATAAGAGGCTTTTGAGTTTCTGTTACCTCCTTTCGAAGCTGATGCAATCGAATTAAATGAGAGCCTCTTAGTTTCTTTAGCTGTTCATCTGCAACGCATCTGAAAAGGGACATATTATCTGTCATCAGAAATCATAAAAACGCCCCTCGCAGTGAAGAACCTGACAGACGATCTTACGAAACGAAATAGTAATGAATGGAGCGAATAAGGTCTTATAGCATTTCATTTCTTGAAACTATTATTAAAATATCAGCCAAGTAAGTAGATCTTACGTTTTCAAATTGTTCTTTTGCAGCCATTCCAAGACTTCTTCGTTTCCCCATCTGGAAATATCAACCAGTCTACTCTCCGCAGAAGTTGCCTTGCCATTTTCTAAGTTCAAGATAAGTCATTAAAAACCCTGAAGTCATTTGGATGTTTCAAAAAGCAGATAACAAGGTTGTATGGAAATGCAACTCAGAGAGGTAACTTAGTTTTCTAAGTTTATTTCTAACTCGTCTTTGTTGATTCTTGCCGCATACGGGTCGCATAAAAACTAACCCTGCTTTAGGCGTTCTACACTCTTTCTTTAAACAGTGCTAGGCAGTTCTCAGAAATGTGGGCAATTTTAGAGGTGATTTAAAGAGGAAATGACTTGAAAATTGATATATTTCTATTCTATGTAAATTTTAACGCCTATTCCGTAAATCAGTTTTGATTTTTTCTTTTATTTCTTCGCGAATAAACCTTTGAATTGCCTAAGCGAGTCACTCTTCTTTAAATGATTAAAGATTGCAATAGGTCCGCCTTAGAAATACTAGATTTTGTTTCAAATACTTTGAAAATAAACGATTACCCCCTGCCCTACATGTGAGCTTACCCAGGTACAGTAAGCAATGACTAAACAATTTTTGGGCGTTTTCCCAAAAGTAGCTAAATAATGTTTTGGGTGAATTGCGAAAAATCTATTATTTATAAATAAGAGTGTAGATTTATCTGGGCTATCTAAATGCTTAACAGCTACTCTAACGAAGGTTAGTCAATTTTTACAGCTTTTACATACAAAATATCAATCTAGCAAGAGGAACTTATAAAATCCTAAACTAATACTCACCATCAACTTGATGATCATTAATATACAATATATTAACAGCTCTTTCCGATTTTCCACGATCTCCTAGTTGTCGTAACAATAACTCAATATGTCCAGTGAATTTTCTATCATCGCTGAAATCCAACCAGACTTTGCTACCAGCTAACATTCCCAGCCACCCATCAGCTTTGTAATTTCGTTCCAAACATAATGGTATCATATGCTTGCTCAGCTCAAATGCGTAGTCGGCCTCTGAAATATAAAAGCTAAATGAAGCGCACGGCAAAGGCCAAGGGGAGCAAATACAGCAACACTCTTAAATATTTGATGCGTTCTTTAGGGCTATGATGTCACATGGGAAAGCACAAGAGACACGTGTCTCCCTAAGATTTTTAATAAAACTGAGAAATGCCCTCTCCAGAAGTGCTATTTTTTCTAAAAGAATTTTTTTTTGAACCCCCCTACACCAAAATTTTAAACCCTGAGGATATTATAGAAACATAGAAATAGGCTTTGTTCAACAAGGAAAGAAAATAATTTCGTCTCGTTTTGTATGAGTTCGATGAATAAAGATGAAATTCGTTATACATACTTATGCTGTAAAAATTGTATGTCCGTTGTGGTGAGCTGCATGTTCAGCGCTATTCATCCAGAGCAAAAACAAAAATTATTTTCCTCCCTTTTCTAAGGGCGTATATTTTGGTCACATTGTGTTTTGAGCAGACGCCTTCTCTTTTCGGTAGACGTCGAAACGTATTTCATTGGTACCGTCTTCTAAAAACAGCAGGCTTTTGGTACAAGAAGCATTTTCCTGCGAAGTCTTCCGTTTTCAGAATTTTGAAGGTCTGTAAGAACAGGTTACTAAAAAATACTGCCTTAGCGCTTATTTTTTTGATAACCTTCAGTTTTTGGTAGATGCTCCGAATTCTGAAAACGGTAGACTTAGCAGAAAAACGTTTCCTGCACCAAAAAAACACAGCTGCCGAAAACGCTAGGCTGATCAGAACAAGACCGAACTAAACCATTCATTTTATAGCGAGAACAAGATTCGTTGTGATGTCTGCGAAATCTTCCAGCTTCGGGGACAGAAGGTTTTGGAGGCCTGCGAAATCTACCGTTTTCAGAAGACTGTACCAAACAAATACTTTTCGACGTCTGCCGAAAAGAGAAGGCGTCTGGTGAAAACAGAATATGACCAAAAAATACGCCCTTAGACTCCAAAACCTCCCAATTTGCAACCTTAACCTTACCTTGACTATTTTCTATCGATAGATACATTCAGTAACTCATCTAAATTTAACATAGTTGTACAGACGATATTCTTCTGCACAAGCCCTCCCCCGTTATCCCAACTGTTGTCCCAACCCTATAATTGAATTTTTGTCACCTTAACCTCTTATGACGCAACGTTTCGAAACCGTAAAACAGAATTGAGTTTGAATGCACATCGTAATCATTAAATAAAAAACATTTTAAGAAATCCAATTGCAAACCTGCAAAGCATGATGGTGTTTGTTTGCATTTTCTAGATAAGCCAATCAAAACCGTCGCTGCATTCTCCACTGCCTCTGCAATATCTTGTGGCCTCGATTTGGCATCATCCTGCACTGTACGAACTTTGTAACCTTTTTCTTTCAGCCTCTCACTGATCTTTGACATTATTTCCCTTTGTTCAGGGTGGTAACTAAGCAAAACGTGCTGGATTTCTGTATCTGAATGCAACCCTGAAAAGAATTTTTCAAATTGAAGTTTAAAAGGTAAATTGAAAATATTTATTCTTTATACATTATTATATATTAGCTATATTCATATATCATCTTAAGCATTGACAAGCATAGGACTGCATGATCAACAAAAAGTAATGTTTTTGAGTTCTATGAAAATCGCGATAAAAGGCAGAAATATCTTTGGACATACTTAAAAGCGTGTTTCGTCTGACAATCCTCAGAGTATAAACGTCAGAAACAGACAGAAACAATAAACTAAGGCAGAATTTTTACCCAGGTGCAAATCGAAATTTACCAATCAAAAAGTGAAGTCGAAGTTTCAATGTGTTTTTTATTTAACACCAATAAGCTTGCGGGATATAGCGAGAGGACCAATAGAATTAACTGAAGAGTCCAAGTGAGAAAACAAGCTCCATCTTTTTACACAGAATCACATCCGACTAGTTTTGAAAAGGACAGATTCTAAAACCTGCAAAGGAAACGAGGATCTTGCCTTGCTAATTCATTGAAAAAATTCTCGCTTTTATTTTCCGCACAATCTGGGTATATAAGGAAAATATATGCAAATAGTAATGGAAAATCAAAAGCTACTACTGACCGTGATCTTCATATTTTTCCTCCAATTCCCAAAAAGAAAATCAGCGACCCTTTTTAGAGAGACATTCGTCGAACCCTGAAAATGATATTTTGATTCATTTTCAAGATATTCAATATAGATTTCATGTTTGTGAACGTTTCGATCTTATATTATTCATCAGCGTACTATTCTGTACAATATTTTTGGCCTACTTAGAGGTAGACCACAATGGTGAAAGGTGGTGAAGGTGAAATGGTGTTTTAGCGCCAGTCGCTAGGATCTCAGTAGTAGGTTAACTAATGGAGACCTCGACCCTGGCCGTGACGCTACCGTGGCTGGGCTCGAACCCTGACCACACTGAGCTCCTGACACCACGAGTAAGCTGGATTACACCACGATGCCACAGCACCCACAATCGGGTAACAAAGAAATGAATACCTTATTAGGGAACCTGCCTTAAGAATACAATAAATTCAAATAAATCAACAGGAAGAAGGAAAAAAAGAGGAAAAACGATAGAGTTAGAAAGGCAAGAGATTGTAAATATAAAAAAGTATGAGAAAATAAAAAAAAAATATGGGAATAAGAGGCCTAGGAATCCACAAGTCTAATAATGAGTCTTCTAGGTGCACATCGGTAATAGAAAATACACAGGAAGAAAAAGACCAACAATTGTAACTGCCATTAATGAAGATTAATAGAACCAAAAACTACGATCCAACATTTCCTGTCAGTCCACTCATATCAAATGTTAGCTTACAGAACATCTACACGAAAGCAAAGAACAGAAAACTGTGGAAGAAAATTGACAAACAAGTTGTTGATTCTACCTATTCTTCTTAATCATTCATAAAGGCAACTTCAGTCCAGACTAAGAAGAGAAAAGGCAAAGAAGAAGAAGAAGAAGGTGCACGTCTTATTGCCTGCATGCAGCCTCAAACTATTCTCTCTGGAAGAGAAGAGTTTGAGGAGAAGAGTTTGAGTCAGATCATACTTAAAGTTAGAAAACCACGCTAGCGAATCTATAATCACTACAGTGGTGGATAATCACTACTGTGGTGGTACTATTTGCGTACTGTGGTGGTAGTTTCTGCGTACTGTGGTGGATAATCACTACTTGTGGTGGGTTATAATGCTTTATGTGGTGAATACGAAATTATAGCAAACTCTATAGATCAAGCAAGAAAAAACCACAAAATCCACCACAGTACGCCAAAACTGCCACCACCGCAAGCATAGTAACCCACCACAAGTAGTGATTATCCACCACAGTACGCCAAAACTGCCACCACCGCAAGGGATGTTCTTTTAACTGGACTCCACGACCCCAGACCATACGACCCTACGACTTCACGACCATACGACCCTGTTTTTATTAATGATTTTTCATTTTCATAAATAGTGAATTCTAGGTTGATTTTCATTAAAAAGTATCAAGATGACTTTGATTTTGATTTATAAAATAATTCGGAATCATTTGATGGGTGAACTTGGCTTATTTCAGTATCGTGTTATCCTCAACAGTTTGCCCAGAGGTCAAACAAGCGGTTTGATATGTAAACATTGCTATTCATCAATCCTGTTTCATTTTCCAATGCTATATTACATTACATCGGTACCTGCAATGCTAAATTCTATTTTTGTTCGAGATGGGTAGAAAATTATATTTTTGTCCGTAGAAAAATAATATTCATTTTAAGCGGTCTGCGAATGCTCACTGCCGAACCAGAAGTTAAGAGCAAGAAAAAACTGAAAAATTTTTAATTTCAGGTCCCATGTTAAAACTGGACCTAATACATGGCTACAAAAACCGTTCATATAAAGAATTTGTGCACGTTTTTAAAACTTTAAGAAACACCAGGCTGAAATTTGGGTCAATTTTTTTGCTACCTCACAAACTATTTGAGATGCGCACAAGCATAATTCACCAGCGTTAAGCCCTTGCCCGGAGACGCATTTTAAACATGTTTTCGAGAAGGGAAGGGGGGTGACAAGTACTTGAAAAATCACTTGAAAAACAAGAAACAAGCAGGCTGAAATAAAAGCTATCCAGGTGTTCTTATAAAATAGCTTCTATGTTTACAGTCCCGATTTTAGCTATATTTCGAATTGGTCGAGGCTGGTCGAGGGATATCAAATGCATAAACTATACGTACCTTTAAACGCAACATCACTTTTAACCTTCAAGACCATAAGCCATTCGTAGTCACAAATAAAATTGTTTTTGAGTTTTAGGTGGCCAATGCGAAAATGCTTCGTTGTGTTGCTCAAGTTTACCTATCATTCCATTGGTGACACGCCATGCTGACATGTTTAATGTTAGAAATAACTTCAGACACCAATATGCCATTAAAGTAATCCAAGACTCGCGAATAACAATAATGCAAACTGCTGTTTACTTTTGCACAAACCGCATGGATGTCATGATAGCTACTGATATCAGTCAAGTTCACCTTTCAACTGATTCCGAATGGTTTTATAAATCAAAATCAAAGTCATCTTGATAATTGTTAATGAAAATCAACTTAGAATTTAGTATTTATGAAAATAAAAAATTATTAATAAAAATAGGGTCGTATGGTCGTGAGGTCGTAGGGTCGTATGGTCTGGGGTCGTGAGGTCGTGGAGTCCAGTTAAAAGAACATCCCCCACCGCAAGCATAGTAACCCACCACAAGTAGTGATTATCTACCACAGTACGCAGAAACTACCACCACAGTACGCAAATAGTACCACCACAGTAGTGATTATCCACCACAGTAGGGATTATAGATTCGCTAGCGTGAAAACGAAGCAGATTGAAATGAATTTGCTGGAAGAACAAGTATTCCAACGTATTCAACAGCAAGGAACATTACAATACCTTGAATTTGCGAATGATGTTTAATAATTCCGATGCTTGGTTGATGATTTTATGTTTGCATTTCGGAACAAAGCATAAACTCCATAGCAGATTGCAAACTGCGATTCTTTCATCGTCATCGTTAGCTTTTTTCAAAACTCGTAACATCGTAGAGATGCCACCATATTTGCAAATCTTAGAGACAAAGTAAAAATGAATTAGGATAATTAATACAAGCAATAACAAAGAAGCACTTGAAGAATATTAAAGGCCCCTTCACGCATTCAGATAAATACGGCACTATATCATTAAATAGCTAGCAACAAACAGAAGTAAAAAGTATGGCATGAAATGAAGATGCTTATGAATATGGTATGAAGTGAAGATGCTAATGAATACAGTATGAAAAGAAGATGACAATGAATTTGGTATGAAATGAAGATGCTAATGAATACGGTATGAAAAGAAGATGACCATGAATGTGGTATGAAATGAAGATCCTAAAGAATATGTTATGAAATGAAGATGCTAATGAATCTGATACAAAATGAAGATGCTAATGAACCTGATACAAAATGAAGATGCTAATGAATCTGATACATAATAATATAATAATAATAATTTATTTATTTACAGTTGGTGGCGGTAATAGTTTAAAAGAAACTAATAAATACCAACTATTTAAAATACTAATTCTAAATCATTAAAACTTAGGGTATAGCTAATAGATGTAGTTATGCCGATGTCGCGAATGAAACTGCACCCCGAACACAACGAATTAACAATACGTGATTTGAATATTGTTAAGAACGAATAACCATAGGCAAAACCCCGCCCAGGGCACAATTCCATTCACGAAACCGGAACTACACATCATCTGCAGATATTGCAAGAACAATTTTCTCCTTTCCAGCTCTTAATCATATTTTTGAATTGTTTTGGGGTGTCGGCCGCTTTTGTCGTGTCAGATAACGTGTTCCACAGTATACTTCCTCTAAATGATAGGGAATTGTTCCCATAAACGAATGTATTGGTTTTAGGGAGCTGCAGGAGGTTATTTGTTCGTAGGTCATATGGAATGTCCTTTGGTGTGAAGAACTCAAACAAAAAGGACGGGCAGGCAGAATTTATGCATTTATAAATTTCGAGCATAAGTTTTTGCAAATTTTTACAGTGTATTGTTAGCTCACCTGACCTTCTCAAGAGATCTTCAAACGATGCATCATAGTCCCTATACAGAACTCTCAGTGCACGTTTGTGCAAACGGTTGATGGTGTTGTTTGCAGTTTTCCCACAAAACATCCAAATTAACGGGCAGTAGTTAAAGTTTGAGAGAATAAATGCGTGATAGAGTGAAATGAAGATGCTAATTAATCTGATACAAAATGAAGATGCTAATGAATCTGATACAAAATGAAGATGCTAATGAATATGGTATGAAATGAAGACGCTAAAGAATATGTTATGAAATGAAGATGCTGATGAATGTGGTACAAAATGAAGATGCTAACGAATAAGGTATACAATAAAGCGCTATAAGTAAGGTGGACAATCAAGATATAAGGAAGATAGGGAAATGATGTTGCCAATGCATGTTTTATGGAATGAGAATGCTTACGAAAATGGAGATGCTGATGCATATGCCATGAAATGAAGATGCTCATAAACATGGAAGGAAATGAGAAGTTGCTCATGAATATGGTTTAAAATTCGGACAAAACTGAATATGCTTCAAGTGTTGAATAAAGGCCAGTCCGTCACGTAAATGATATTGTCAATTACTGCTTATAAAACGTTTCAGCCGAGTTTAAGCGAACATTCTCGAGAATATTCTACTCAGACGATGAAGAAATATTATATTCCAAGATTTACCATTAATTTGTTTCTGTTGTGTGATGAAATTCGGGTCAATCCTTCGATTAGTTCAGTAATATTAAAATCAGCAAAACAATGATCAATTTTTGATAAACTTTCATCGATGTAATGAATCAGCAAACTTATCTGGGCTGCAAAAAATAAGAATATGAATGACATATTATATACTTATCAAGACGTTTGGGGTAGCATATTATATACTTATCAAGACGTTTGGGGTAGCAGTTACATAAAACTGCTTGTTAAACTCGACTTCAAACTGAAGATCTCAAATACATACAGTAGTTGCTATGTTGGCCAATTTTGTATCAAAATGTACACAAGTCTTTGTGACTGTCGACCATAGCCAAAGGCAGTGGCCTATGCCTGTTCAACTTCAGAAGAGGAAAAAAAACTGAAACATCCCTGGTCATAAATCTTTCTTCGTGTGACATTCCTCAAGGTAAAACGTCAGAAACAGACCAAAACAATTTATTAGGTACTAGAATTCATATGCGGATTGAAATGTACCAATCAGAAAGTGAAGCCGAATCGGCATTGCGTTTCGAGCATGATATTGCATGATACCACATTATTTATTTACACCTAATGTAGCAACATTACATGTAAAAAACAGAGCATTTTTTCAGGTTCCAGTTTGTCCAAAAAGAAACATATTCATGCTTCAACTCCAATGAATGGCTTACAGAGGAGGTGAGTTCCATTTCTCTCGTCTTTAGTCTTTTTTATGTATAAAAGTTCGGCATTACTTAGCAAAAAAAGGATGCGAAAACATAGTACTGAAAGTTTAAGTCTGACTCTCTTTAGTGATAGTATCTGTCAGCAAAATTTTCGGCAAAGAAAGCAACCATCCCGCATGAAGCAAAGAATAACAGCGAGAGCGAGGATTGGTTCCGAGTAATTGGCGAAGTCAGATCTTTGTTTCATTCAGGAATTTCGGAACTGTTCACATCAAAACCCAAAGGCCGGCCCTGTGTAGACGGAAAAAGTTCGTTTCCACGCTTGAACTTTTCAATTAATTCTATTGGTCTTCCCGCTGTATCCGACAAACTGACTAGTGTTGAAAACACAATACCAATTGAGCTTTACCTTTCTGCTTTGGTGACTTTCGATCCATACCTGTGTATAAATTCCGCCTTAGTCAATAGTTTGAGTCTGTTTCTGACATTTATACTCTAAGATGTGACAAACGAAAAAGCTTTTAAGTAGGCCCTGTTTCTACTCTGTTTCGCCATCTTGAGTTGGTATTGTGATATAGCACTTCTTCTGTCTTTAATCACTTTTTCTTTTTTGGTTTTAAAAACAGCGACTTAACTTTGCAAAAAGTGCATCCGAAGATGCGTAGTATCAATTGTTAAGAAACAATCAATGTCAAGTCAAGACGAAACTATCTTCAACTAAAAGATGACATTAAACCCCAAAATGAAAATGTAATTATTCACCTGGATCATCAATAATCAGATGATTATTTCTTTCATCAATAAGAAATGAAAGAGCCAACAAAGACCCAGTATTAACTCTGTTTCCACCAATATTTTCTGTTTCTTTTCTGAGTTTCAACAACGTTTCAACAGCATTGCATTCATAGAAACACAAAATATTAACTGAAGATTCAGCAAAATTGTAAACTATGTCAATTGCTGATAGCAAAAACTCTTCTCTTGCAGTGTTCTGTGGAAAAAACTCTCAAATTAAATTATCTTTAAGACCCCATTCACAAAAGATTGATTGCATAACTTATTTTTTCCAGAGAGAGGAACACTACTCAGTGGTTGCTCACGCATCAGAAAGACTCAGGTCGTATGACTCCATTGCAAAATGATCCAAAAAAGGTTAGTATGCAATAGGCGATTTGTGAAGGATTTTGAAGGGTTTATTTTCAAAGGGCAAAACATTGAATGAATCAGTAGCTCTTATTTTCTATAAATCTAGATAGAAAACATGTGTACCTTTCCCCACTGGATTCCATGAAGTTTTGGTAAAAGCTCAAAAAAGACGAACTGAATGAATCCTTTGTTGCCATTTCTTTTGCTTTCTTCGTGAACTTCAGTGAATTCTGCAGCCAATGACAGCATGACTTGAAAAATTACAGCAACAGCATACTCAATACTGACTTGTGTCATGTCCAATGTTTCTGGAGTTGGGTCTTCAAATGGCACCTGTAATGATAAAACAAAAAAGCATTGAAAGCATTGGTTGCAAACATTTTTGCCTTTTCCATGCAACAACTTTATTTGTTCCCGCAGGTCAGGTACTAATGATATTAGAGTCCTTCATGGCTGTGACTATGTGCGATAAGTCTCAGGGTTGCATTAAAGGGGATGGGGGTTGAAACCTTTGCCTCTTTTTTACAAAAATGTTATTTTGCCCAATATTTATCAGACAGACAGCCAGTCAACAGTCAGTTTATAAAAGAATACCTGCATCTTAGCTAACACATTTGACATTCTACCCAATTTTGGAAGTCATATTTTGAGAATTTTTTGGAGACGTGGCCCTAGACCGCCTAGATTTGTGCCTTGACCTCAAGAGAATTTGCCCTATTACTTACCTAAAACCCCACCAAGAAAACTACTTCTAAGTGCATGCCTGTTTACTATGTCCAGATCACTCAGTCACGTTGCCTTTTCAAATTCATTAATGAAAAAGTAGATGTGAATCCTTGATTCAATATAACAAAACTGTACCAAGCAAAGGGGGCGTGGCCAAAGCTTATCCTAGGTTAGAAACACAGTAACCTTCAAACCCTCCCACTCTTGTTTTTTAAGTTTAAATTTTCTAATCTCTTTTCAAGGGCTGCCTAGTGTAGTGGTTAGTACTTGTGCCATTTGCACTTAAGGTCTGCGGTTCAAATCCAGGCTAGGGAGCAGAGATTAAAAGATGCAAAAACTTGCTCTCTGTGATCCAGATAATCACTGTCTCTAAATTAATTGAGACATTAAAGAACCGCTGAGGATGAGAAAAACTGTCTGACAGTGACCACCCTCAGTTCCTGAGAAGAGGTCAGCCTGGTGTTGATATTGGTAAACAGACTGAATGAGACCTCAAGATTAGCTGCACAAGCAAGCAATAGAAATGGAACATTACTGGGAAACAACTATAACTAGTTGCTTCCTTCAGTACCTAGCAACATTCAATTTCTGCTGTAGATCCACGAACCTTGACCTGTTGCCACCACGCGGAAGGTGCTGTGGCGTCATGGTGCAATCCAGCTGACTCGTGGTGTGAGAAGCTCAGTGTGGTCAAGGTTTGAGCCCAGCCACGGTAGCATCACGGCCAGGGTCGAGGTCTCAATTAGTTAACCTACTTCTGAGATCCTAGGGACTGGTGCTAAAACACCATATCACCTTCACCTTCACCTTTCAGGGAAGGTTTAGTTAATGAGGTTGATTATTGAGCTGATGATTACCTTTCTGTCTGAAGAATGAAGGAAAACTTGTGGATAATTATTCATGATTTTCCTCATGCATTTTAGGTAGGTTCCCGGCCAATCAAGCTTCAAGAAATAATCAAGAAGATACTTCAGAAATGCTGGGTTGCTATTTTTAGCAGCCAAGTACAATTTGACCAGATCTCTAAGGACATCGTAGTTCTGTGGCCATAATGAAGCTGCCAATGGCATATCGTGTAAGTACTTTGAAATCATTTCCAGATCATGTTTGATTTTATCTAAATCTTCCTGGTCAAAACTTTCATGTCCAGCTCCAATAACTACTGGTTCACGATCTCCAGTAACAAGATTCAGCAATGACGCCCTGTGTTTATCTTCTGTAAGAGGGGACCCCAAGTTCCCCCTTCTTACCTGAACTCACATGGTCGATTGTAAGAAAAGAGGTGTATAAAACCGGGTCGGATTTAGCTGATGATATTTTCGGTTGTGGTTGATTTCGTTCTTGATCTTCATCGTGATCTTGATCAGGAGGCGTTGGCCATTCGTTGTCATTGTAAACAATGTCATCGTCATCATGAACACCGTTCTCAACAAGTTCTTGTTGTTCAACTAAATATGGTTGTTCATTTTGATCATCAATAAACCTCTCACTTATTTCATCTTCTGCTATCTGTTTCTCATCGTGTATATACCCAAATTCATCTTCTGATTTCTGCTGT
Organism: Chrysaora quinquecirrha; assembly: GCA_014526335.1. Classification (NCBI taxonomy): domain Eukaryota; kingdom Metazoa; phylum Cnidaria; class Scyphozoa; order Semaeostomeae; family Pelagiidae; genus Chrysaora; species Chrysaora quinquecirrha. Next base: position 10,615,666 of record JACTAT010000032.1, read on the forward strand.
TTTGTGCTTGTAATTGCAAAAAACCTGCCTCCACGGTAGTACTCAAAACCTTCCATTTCACAAGTCAGAGATTAAGGTAGGCCACTTTTTAGCAAAGGACTTGCAGCATTGAAATCATTCGATTAAATCCGAATTCTTTTACTTCAAATAGCGATCGGGCCACTAAACATGCAGCATTATTATCTTCGTGTGGTAATTATACACGAATTGCTTCGGTATGCAGTAAATATTTCGCGTGCAAATAACAAATCTTGTGAAAATAATTCTCCGCCGCCTTACAAGATCGAAATAACAACATGAAATCGAATAAACAACAAATATAAACGGCCTCGTATTCAAGGTAGCCTCGCGTATTCAAAGTTTGGGAATGAAAAAAATTTCCAGCAAAACGAGAAGCTAAAACTTATTGCTAATACTGACTGTGCTAACTAAAAACTACACGCATATGGCATATTGGAGTGGGGCTAGAGTGTCGCTCACTAACTCACTAACCAACTTGAGTAGTTCCCAGACTAGTTCCCAGCTCATTTATCGCTCATATACAAATGTCTCTTCATAATACAGTAGTCGACAACAAACGATCAAACATTGCATGTCTAGCATAATGAAATTTGCTTTTCAAGCAAAATGTTTATCGTTTGGCCACGTCACAAAACATTGCTCGTCCAAAGTACTTTTTGCTTGCATCTCGCACTTTTTCATAATATAGACCAACAAATTTTGTTTTATGTTATCTTGTCAAGCAATGTTTATGAAGCAGTGTTTATGACGTTGTCAAACTTTCAAACATTGTTTGATAAACATTGAAAATCTACAGTATAGCCTGCCGTTCGCGTTATAATAGCTTGAAACAGGGAAACCAGGTTAAAAGTTTTCTTAAAATCAGAACAGTATGGTATAATTTAATTTATCAAAACAGAAAGCATAGCAACTTGAATATTTCATTAATTTCGAGGTTTTGCTTAACTATTTAATTATTAACGTAAATAATAAGAATTCATTTTTTGCTGGTGGGCAGCTTCATAAAAGTACCATCGATTTTAGATATCAATGTTCTTCATTTAGAAAATTCCTTCGCAAAGAAGATGTTCATTGCTGATGAATCTTACTATAGCTAAATAATTCCATGAAATAAAATGTATTTGAACCTGTGCTGTTTTATATTTGCAGGATTTATTGTAAGCCAGACTTGCGCAACAACAACAGTACTACCCTCATTTTCTGCATCAGGTGAATAAACATGTTTATTTTTACGTTTAAAGTTTAGTATATTTTCATCATTTCGTTCACTTTCATTGCACTCCATACTCCATTGTTTGAATAAGCTAATTGACTCAGAGGCAGCCCTCAAAGTGGCTTAGAATATCTGAGACTTCAGCCCTCATAGCTGCTTGCGGGTTGCTTAACTCTTGAAGATCGACAAAAGCAAAATTCCTCTTGACGTATAGTTACTTACTTCTGTTCGATGATCCCTTAAGCTGTTTAACATCTTGACAAGCTGATTTATTTCAATTCAAGCCAAGGGTATGGATCACTTGAACCAGGAGCTTGCATCCCCAGAGTAGAATTGCAGAACAAACGCCATTGGTAGTACTCGTTAGCCAACTTGTAAAGGAATGACAGCGGAATAATGGGCTCTCTTTTGAGATCCATTATTTGCTACATCAGTGACAGTCGGCAGATAGAAGAAAGCTAAATGCCAGTCCACCTGATTGGTTCTCGAGGTCTGCTAATTGCAAGAAGCCTAAAAATTTTCTTCTTATTCAAATGAACTAGATACCAATTTCACAGCCATGAAAATAATAAAGATCTCAGAGGTCCTACCTCGAGATGAGGAACTCTTCCTCTGAACGATTCTAGGGGAAACGGGACTGGCTGCTTGTAAACACTCCAACGAACTGCATTGTTTTAGCTGCAATCATGGACAAAATATGTTGAGAAAGATACTCAGTCATATTGATTGGGGGTCAATGTCTCTCCCCTCCCCCTAAACAATGTTGATTGCTTTCTGACAGATTTCTTTATACATGTTCTGCCCGCATGATGGGTCGCTAAATTCATTGGCAAATGAAACGAAATTACCAACATTGAACTGGGTGGAGGGGGGTGGCAAAGTGAGCCAATACGCTTTGTAGAGGAAAATTTTCAGTATTGTCTCAATAATTTTGTCCGTGATTGTAGCCACATTTTTTCATATGCTTTATTCTAATTCTTTCTTAGCGTCAATCGACTTTGGTGAGTCAATAACAGATACCCTGATTGTACCAGATAGTACTTCTTCGACAGTAGTAACAACATCACAAACGGCCGAATCTTCATCAATCACTCCATCCGCAAGCCAATCACAAGCAATCGCTACATCAGCAAATACTGCGACAACAAGCAAATCAACAGTAATCATTCAATCAGTAAGCCAATCATCAACGATCATTTCATCAATCAGTGCTCCTGCAAATATTGGAGGAAATTCACAGTCAGCTGCAGCAAACAATGCAGCAGTCACTGCAACAGCCAGTAATTCTATGAGTTCACCAGTTGCTTCAAGCTCAGTTGTAATAACGATACCAACGACAAAGAAAACAACTAAAAAACCAACAAGTGAGTTTGAAATATATGAATGCATTGAATGCTACCATCATACAGTAGTTATTCCCGCTCGATTTCTTTGCGTGCGTGTTAAGGAATATACATGCATCCCTGTTTTTATGGGTTTTATCCCGTTCCTTTGCCCTGGTTGTAGGTCTTGTTCTTGAAAATTCCCCTGGTTTTGTGTAACAAGTCAGCCTTTTCTTGTATTTTGTTACTCTTTGCTATTAAATCCCGATCTGAGTCGAAATCTTCAAAAGCAACAAACCAAAAGACTTCCTTCGACGCTCCTAGGAAGAGAATGGGTTTGAGAGAGTTCTCCTTTGACAACAATCGTGTAGTCTTCTCCGTTTTGAAGCTTTACTTGCTGCAAAAACAGGCAATATTTCACACCTCGTGTTTGAATTAAGATGATTCAGAGGATAATATCATATTTCGACCCCACCGTACTCCAAGATATCCCCACCACACCGTACTGAATATTTCCATCGCACTCCAAGATATCCCCCCCACCGTACTGAATATCCACCACGGTAATCATGAATGACATCACTGTCCGTACTGCACACACGTATATTACAAAGGGTGGTCACTCTTCGTAATGTCGGTTGTTCAAGATAAATTGATAAATTGTTCTTTTCCAGCACCAACAACCCTCAGCCCATTAGTTCTGAAGCAAATATGGTGTAGAGAAAATTATGGATCGTGGAAAATGCCAGAAGTTGGGTCGTGTTTTGATACATTCAGATCACAATGCTCTGATGTAAGTAGTTTTTGGCACAGTAAAATTATAATTGTAACTTTTTTCAATAAGCAACTACTCAATTAGCAACTAGAGCTGAACTGACCTGGAAAAGTAAGAAACATGTGCAGCGTGATTTACCCTCTCTGTTTAAGAGGCTGCGATAGAAGACTGAGCCTTTGCAAATATGTCTATGGCTTGAGTAAACATAAATTGTAGCAGAATTTTTATCTGTTTACGTCATTGTTAGTTTTGTTCTCGATTGTAGGACATCACAAACGCAACCAATGCCTTCTTGGTGTGCAAGAATCTACTGGGAAAAAATGTGAGTTTTTAGTTTTCTTTCTGCTACCTAAAGTTCCTTAGTTTTTCTTCCTCCATAATAATTTCTCAATACACGCTCTTCGTTTACTGAAAAAGCATAAGAAATAACGAAGAAGCTTTGAAAATCAATCAACCCTCATTCAAATATGTTGAACATTGGCTGAGATATGGCCACCCGAAGGAAATCATTTCAGTAGGAAATCACTGTATTTTGCTCTGGTTCATATACTTTAGAACAAGGCGAAAAATACAGTGATTTCCTAATGTAATAGAAATTTAAAAGATGAAGTTAAAAGATGCAAAACTGTTGGGTGGAATCGCGCCCGAGCACCAATGATGATGGGCCGTCCAACACTATTGGGCCGTCCAACATTTTTGAAAGCTCTGAAAGATCATCCAATATCATACCCTTCCTAGGCTTTTGAAATTTATAAGAAGCGTTATTTAGAACGGATCGTTTTCCGTAGAGTGAAGAAAAAGTGTTGTACAGGTTGCTGAATCGCATAGTTTCAAACCTTGAATTTTCGTCAGCTCTGTCTTGGGTTGGATCTCAAGAGCAAATTACAACATCAATGCTTTCTTATCTGTAATAATTTTTGTCTATTTTTCAGCCATCAAGCGAATACAAGTATAAAATGAAGATGGTAGGAGAAATGGAGGACCTAGGCATGCAGCTGGCAAGGAACTTTTATAAATGGCGTTCATCAACAGCTAGTGAAGACAAATACAGATTTAAAAGAATAATAAAAGATAAAATGAGTAAGATAAATTGATATTCATATTTATCATTTTGAATTTGAGGACAAATTAAGCATTTTTGCTTCATAGTTTTGTAGCATCTGATATTTGCACTCGTCGCAAACATGTTAATCCTTTACACGTAGGATATCAGCTGACTGTTAATATCTTGTTCTTCATCATCTTCTTCATCGTCTTCTTGTTCTTCTTTGCCTTTTTCCTTTTCTTCTTTTTTCTTCATCTCCTTCTTCATTGTCTTCTTCTTCTTTTTCGTCCTCTTTTTATTCTTCTTCTTCTTCTTGGTCTTCTTGTTATTGTTCATTTTCTTCTTCTTCTTCTTCTTCTTCTTCGTCATCTTCTTCTTCTTAGTCATCTTTGTCTTCTTCTTCTTCTTCTTCTTCTTCTTCTTCTTCTTCATGTTCTTGTTCTTGTTCTTTTCTTTGTCTTTTCTTTATCTTGTTCTTCTTTGTCCTCTTTTTGTTCTTCTTTTTGTTCCTCTTTCTCTTCTTCTTCTTTTTCGTCTTCTTCGTCTTCTTTTTCTTCATCTTCTTGATCTTGTTCTTTTTGTTCTTTTACTTCTTCGTCTTCTTGTTCTTGTTCTTGTTCTACTTCTGTTTCACTTCTTTTTCTGTCTTTTTTGCTTTTTTCTTCTCCCCCTCCTCGTTCTTATTTTTTCCTCTTCTTGTATTGGTATCAAAATTATGTTTGGGTTGATTAACTCTTTTGTCATGTCTAGTATTTGAAGCTGGAATCGCATACAAGTGGGCAGATCGACTTTGGCCAGACTATAATAAGGCAGGACTCTTTCCGAAGAAGAAATGGAATGGAAGGAATGATACTATAAGATTGCCATATGCAACGATGACAGCAGGTTTGATATTCCTATTTACTATACTATATATCTTTTTATATATATTTAGATTTTAGTACAAGTAGTTTTAGTTTAGTTTTTATTTAGTATAAGTAGTATATATTATCATGTTATGCCTATCTCATTATTCAAATAAAGCTATCGAAAACGTTTAAATTAACTGAGAACGTGTACTGTATGAGCGAAAGGAATCAAGAAGAAAAGTGGCAAGGCTTTCATCTTGAATAAAACAGAAAAAGCCAATAAGAAGAAGAAATCTTTGAATTGAAAAAGCACCCCTGTCTTACTTCTTTTTCTAATTCCGCAGCATCCCTCCCAAAGCATCACTCTCTAAAGAACAAACATATCTAATTAACAGGCATCTTTCTCTTATTACGAAGCATCCCTCTCTAATCGTGAATCATCTCAATTCGTAAAGCGTACATTGAAAGAGGTCTTTTAACCTCTTCAAGCAATTCAGTTGTCAAATATGTTTTATTGAATGATTTCAACTTTACATCAGATTTTCTTATTTTTTAGGCACATTCAAATACTCGTTCAACATGTATGACAACGTGTTTGATGCAGATGTCACAAAAGACGAACTTCGTTTGAAGGAAACTTGGAAGTAAGTTTGGCATTCTTCTTTATTTCTGTAACTGTTTTCTCCTTTTTCTGCATATATCAATGATATAACTGAAAATATAGCAGTGTTAGACAGAACTGACCTGAAAATTTATACCTTGAGTGCTCAATTGAATTACTGTAACAGCTTAAAACTCAAACAACAAAGCTGCAGCATTCATGTCAAATGTATGCATGTTGATGTGAACAGATATAACAACGTGTTTCTGCTTGAATGTCTCCCTAAAGTCTTGTGTTGTAAGCATAACAGTTGAGGATTTCGACCCGCAAAGTTAGGAATGGTTTTGAGGAGGTCTAAAAACATGTTAAGCAACTTTTAAGCAACTTTCAGGGCTGTAATGTCTGGATTCTTAAGAAGCTTTGAGGGCTTGACAAATGTTAAGTTGCTTTTTAGAAAAAAGGTGTATAATAGTACTCTACTAAAATATTTTGTTTGCATTTTTAACTATACCTAGCATGAACCAATACCCTTTATTGTGTGTTAGTTTTTGGCACTCGGAAAGTTCTACCATCTATTCAAAAGGATTGCGTACCTACCACACAAAAAAGTTTGGTCATTTATGAATTCTCGTGCCGGTGTGATGCCAGGTACGTAGGTCGTACTTCCCAGAGATTAGGTGATAGGATAAAGCAGCATGTCCCTACTAACATTCGTCTGCATAATTTTCGGCAAAGAGAGCAACCACCCCGTGGGTCTAAACAACAACCTAGTCTTAAACATGATTCTGCCATAGGACAACATCTACTCGATAACCCGATTTGTGCGGAAAATTACAGCGAGGATTTTTTCAGAATCATTGGCAAAGCAAGATCTTTGTTTCACTTAGGGGTTTTGGAATCTGTCTACATCAAAACCAAAAGGCCGGTTCTGTGTAGACAGAAAGAGTTCGTTTTCTCACTTGGACTCTTCAAATAATTCATTGGTCCTCCCGCTGTATCCGACCAGCTGATTGGTGTTTAAAACACAATGCCAATTCAGCTTTTCGTTCTTTCTGATTGGTGCATTTCGAGCCGCATCTGGGTATAAATTCCGCCTTAGTCTATTGTTTCGGTCTGTTTCTGACGTTCATACTCTGAGGAGTGTCAGACGAAAAAAGCTTTTAAGTATGCCCGAAAATGATTCCACTATTCATCGCAATTTTGAAGTTTTGTACAACTCAAAGACTATTGTGTGTTTCTTTATAGGTCTGGTCATCTGATTTCATTAGGTGTTTATATAGATAACATGGTGGAAAAAGATCTGGTTTATTCTCCAGAATACAAAATCAATTCAGCAGTTTTATCACTTAGTATTGAACCCCAGCCGATTGCTCCTGTCGCATCTGATATCATCATCACATTCTGGCATAAAAAAGTGAGCTTCTTCATTTTCTATTTCATTCAAATCTATTACTTATCCACATTAGTTATACGGAGGGTTCTTCAGCAATCTCAAGTCTTATGTATTAAATGCATCGTTTTTTATGTGCATATCGGCAGCTTGAATGTGGCTGTTTAACTCTTGTTATGTTTTCCCTATGTTTACAATCAAATTTAATAATGCATTCATTAGCCAACATGGTCTATGCTTACACCCTTTAGAGGCCCCCCCCAAATCAAAAATTTTTATTCTTGGGATAGAATAGATGCACTTCAACCTCCTGATTCCGAATCTGCAATTATTTTACCGTTTTGCTATTATAAGCATTTGTACACCAACAAGTTGAGTTGAATTGTTCTGAAGAAAACTTTCGAATCAAGAGCTTGTGACGTATCATGCGTTCCCCTTTAAAGATAGACCACACATTTCTATTGTACGATCCAAGTGTCTGGTTATAGCGTTAACTGTATACAAAAATATCACGTTTTCTCTGAGTTTTAAAGTCTAGTCTGGTTAGGGTACCGACTGTATTTGTTCCTGTTTTGGCCTTTGGAGCAACTGTACTGAAATCAACATTTTGAACATCGTGATTGGTGAAATGGGGTCATAAAGCCATGATGGTATCTGATACCTCAACCAGTAGGTTCTCTAGTGTTAAATAATTAATTTGAAGTTCGAATGATCAACGGTAGTCGTATAAAAATCTTCTGTCGTTCCTTTTTCAGCCAGGGATGTTTAAGCCTATATGTGTTTATTGGCAATACGTGAAAACAGAAGATGCAAGGTTTGTCACAGTGAATCGCTTCTTTAATTGATTGGTTATCTGATTGGTTAATCGTTGATCGTTATCTCATCCCGGGGGTACTCTTTTATGTAGGCTGACAGGCATCTTCCCCTCGTATGGTAAGGTTTTTCTTCGAAAATTCCCTAAACTGAGTCCGATTTATGCCTAAAATACCCTATGTATCATGGCACATCGGGTATATAATGCCGTTTTTTTGTCACCATTTTAGTGCCAAGTACATTGGTGGTTACTGGACAAATTATGGAATGAAAGTTTTGACAACAAACTCAACAGCAACTGTTTGTGCTTCTAGTCATCTATCTGCTTTTGCTGTTTTGATGGAACCAGAATACGAAAAGGTAAGAATACAATTCGAGTCGAGTATGTCCAGAGATAGCTGTTTCTCGCAATTTTGAAATTTTGCTCTACTCATAAACTATTAAAAATACAGTATGAAATAAAGGAAAATGCAGTAAGCAGACAAGAAGACACAACATTTGAGCGTATTTTTTCAATTATATTCTGTTTCAGTAGACGCATTCTCTTTTCGGCAGGCGTCGACGTGTTGGTACCATCTTTTAAAAACTGCAGATTGGTAGCCCTCTATAACATTCTGTCTCTAAGGCTGGAAGGTTCCGCAGACATCGAAAGGAATCTCGTTCTCGATTAAAATGAATGGTTTAGTTCGAGTTGGTTCTGTTAGTAGAGCTACCAGTCAAAGCAGCCCTGAATATCAGAACCCAAGAGAAATTTGTTACAGAAGAGCACATGGGTCAGTGTATAGTATTAAGATGTTAATTGTTTAAAATTGTGACTTTGCAATCAAATGTGAATAATTTGACTTTCGTTTCAGGCAACAGAGCCAATCGACAACTTTACTTTGGCAGCCATCATATTGACTGTAGTATCTATCATCAGCCTTATTGTCTACCTTCTGGCCATGATTATGCTAGGGTAAGTTAAATTATTCCACTCGTGGCATACCACAATTGATCGGACCTGGGCTGCATGATCAGAGAGCCAATGACAATTCCATTCAGCTAATGGCAATTCCAGTGAGTCCAATAAAATTTTCAAGTAGCACTTCAACTCATACAGCTTTCCTCCCATTTTGCTTTTTTTTTGTTTCGGCTGTTAAGTATTCTTCAGTGCCATGCATGCCTATGTATATTTTTCATGAATGGCAGACACTATAGGATATATTTTCCACGAAAGGAATACCAATGTTCATGGGACTCGAGCCTTGACTGCATGATCAGAGAGCCAACGGCACGATTGCTATGGCGATTTCCACTTAGCTAAAAGAGTTTGTCGAAGAAATTATCGAATACGTCTTACATACACAAGTCATACAGCGCAAGTCTCCTCCTATTTGGCTCTGTATTTCGGCTGTTAAACCTTCTGGTTGGAGACTGATTTAAGAGCTGCTATCATGAGTTAAGAGTTGCTATAGGGACCAAAGTTTTTCTTATACTAATTGAGCGATTTCTTGTTTCTAGATGTATGAGAACTCAATACAGCAGAATGTATATGTACATTGCAACAGCTTGTCTTCTTTCTCAGATTGTCTTTGTTTTGGCATTGATGAAAAAGGATAACTGGGTATGTCAAGTCTCTTCACTTATATCTACTAAAAAATTGCATGCAGCACAGAAAACGCCCTTTTTAAGGCCTCTTTCACTTCATTCACTTTTACTTTTTTATCCATGGTAAGCGCTGTAAGCTCCTACATCCATAGTAAACTCTTACAGTATATGTAGGGCGAGAATTTGATTGACACCCCCACTTTAGAGGATTCATCACAGCAATAGCTGGTGTCTCTTTCATTCTTAACAAAGAACAATATTTTTCCCTTTAAATCGGAGGAACAGGGCCATAGCTAGGACTCAACGACTTGGTGGGTGTAGCTGGGTTTTTTACCCAAAAAATGGGCAAGGCTTTTTTAGAGATGGGTGTAGCTTGGCTGTTGAACTTTCCTTGGTGTGTTTCTATTCGGTTCTTATCTGTTGCAAGCAACAATCAGGCTAGAATTATTATGCATTCATAACATACGCCAGATGGGACATCATAGAAGGGATAGAAGTGATAGACATAAGTGCAAGACGGGTCATGCTGCCCCGGAAAAATTCTGAAAGTTGAAAGAAAGAATGGCGCAGACCGTAACATTTTCAGCCGTTGAACAAAAACATTGCAAACATTTGCTAGTATAAATTTCGAGCATTTGGTAATTGATTCTACTTGTCATCCCCCTGTAGCTAATTGGTGATCAAGACACAATACCAATCCAACTTCACTTTTCTAATTGGTGTATTTCGATCCAAATCTGGGTATATTTCGCCTTGTTCAATTGTTTCCTGTTTCTGATGTTTATACTCTGGGGGGTGTCAGACGAATAAAACTTTTGAGTATTTCCAAAAATGTTTCCGCTTTTTCTTGCAATTTCGAATTCTTAGGGTTGCCAGTCACAAAAGCTTGCAAGTATACCAAAGAGGGTTTCTGCTTTCTTTCAGTATTCTGAAGTGAAGTTCTGTAGCTATAACTCAAAGAATAGCTCTTTCTTTTGCAAATCTTTGGTGATCTATATACTAACTAACTACCATTTCTGTTTTCTACTCAGAGCATGTGTACAACGATGTCAATAATAATGCAATTCTGTCATACAACTGTGATGAGTTGGTTAATGATAGAGTCAGTGCATCAATTATCAAGAATCAGATATTTCTTCAATGAAGTTAATTCCAATATCGAAGCATTTTACTCTTGCATCGGATGGGGTAATTGTTGGTTTTATTTCATTCTACTTTCTATCATTCATAATCTGTTTTCATTAACTTACTGACGGGATTAATGACTGTTAAGTTGTGAGCTTGCAATTTAGGAGTTTGGCCAAGGAGAGTGGTCTTTGGGGGTCATTCAGCCCCCACATACAAATTCCATCATTTAGAGACAGTCCCCATAAATTTGTGGCTGCGCATGCGACTAACGTCTTTACTGTGCAAGTTATGCTCTTTAGAATATTTCTATTAAAGATCTACATTTTTCTGTTTAAGACCAACCTATGTTTAAGTGCTGATTACATACCTGCCAAGTTTACATAAAATGGTATCGAAAGAGGTGTCATGCAATAATGTAAAAGCGGTGAAAGATGTGTGTCCCAAGTCCCAACCTTGAGTGATGTGGTGTTCATTGCTTGGCTATAGGCTCACAAACCAATTTTCGTGGGTTTGAATTACGTGGATCGATTCCACAGTTTCGATTCAGTCGACTGCAGTCAATTCAGATTTCTCCCAGCCGACTGCAAAAAGAGAGAGGCCAGAGAATACAGAGAATCGGTTCTAGTAAATCAATCTTCATATAAAGTGAATCTGCTTGTCTTGGTTTTCAACAAATTCGTGAACCTTGTCTGTTTTTCTTTTTTGTAGGTTTTCCATTTGCAGTTGTTATCGCCCTGATTGGTTATCCATTTGAGCAATTTTCGAACGTCAAGTAGTAAGTTTGATATTTAATTATAGTACGAAATTTCACGCTAATGGATACTAGAGGATCAACCTTTGGCCCTGGCCAATCCGTCAAGCATTTTGTCAAACATTTGAAATTCGCGTTTGGCAACGTCACAAAACATTGCTTAACAAGCCGAACTCGCTCAGCAATGTTTTTGAAAACTACAAAAGCATTTGATGCTTTTGTTTGAAGCAAAAAATGTTTGACTAGCAGTGTTTTGTGATGTGGCCGAACCGTAAAACATTTTGCTTGAGAAAACCGTAAAACAGTTTGCTTAGGAAGCAAATTTCAAACATCTTACAAACAATATTTCGATCGTTTGGCCTTAGAGAAACAACCCTCTTTATAAGAAACCTAGAACTAAACACCCAAAAAGTTAAGAAACTTTTAGAACTAGGAGGAAGAAGTTAAGAAACTGTAGAAATTTTTGCGTCCGTTTTCCAACATACTGATTCACATTTGTGGAGGTAGTAATTAGTTCTCAAGCATTTCCGTGCGATTTCTCACACCAGCCGTGGCTAATTCTGTGCGATTTCTCGCATCTGTAAGCAATACTGGTTTTCGTGTATCTCACAGAAGGTTTTTTGTCGTCTTTACTGCAATTTATTTCAATTCATTAAGAAACTGTTAAGAAACTTTTAGAAGTAAAATTGGACCAAAAATTAAGAAACTTTTAGAACTAGGCCCCGAGCTAGGTTTCTTATGAAAAAACGTGTACACTTACGAAAATCGAGTCTCTCTTGTCGCATTTGGACACCCTTTCCCCCTAAAGTCAATGTTGAAGATTTGGAATGAATTTTTATTCGTGTCCCTGTTCCTTGGACTTTTGTCTGAAAAAACATCGACTCTGGGATTTATTAACTAATTAAGCATTTATTGCCAAACGACGAAAGTGCAGCTGTCGGAAATTGCTAGCGTCCTCACTCATTGGAAATCTTGTACACTTTTCCTAGAAAATCCTATTGTTTTAATGGGAATCCCTTGAAAATCTTTTTGTTTTCACGGAAATTTCGTACGCTTTGTATAAGGGCGAAATGCCCCTCGTGCCCAGGTGTGTAGATGTATTTTAATGGTAGCTGTTACGGTGATCTATTAATACACAATCTGTAGTATGTTTTCCTCTCAAATGAGTTCTTATTATATTTCAACTTGCACATTTATTTCATCAATTTACTTCTTCTTATAGATAAGTGTGATTCTCCGTTTGATTACCTACTACGAGATTCGTAAACACCCAGAACGCTTGAAGAGAGACATCAACTACCAACGTGCTTGGTCAGTCAAGAATCAGATTTATTTAAATCTTTTGTTCTCGCTTCCCCTATACCTAATTTCAAGGGCCCAAAATCTGGATCTCTCTTCCAGGTGAAATCAAGTCAGCCCGAAATAATAAAGAGTTCAAAAGGTTGATAAAAACATGATTCTTAAATAAAAAATGCACGTGTTCGTTCTGCAGTAAATGATTCTTTGATGCAATCTCTGGAGTTGCTTCATGTTAGTGTGAATTAGGGTTTATCACTACTGTATTATATTAACTTTAAAAAATGTACAATTACACTTTGTAAGTCCATTTATACTTAGGGGGGTCCATCTTCAAATTGGAATGTGTAGCGATCATTGCACAGCATATACCGTTGCGAAATTCTAAGGTCTGAACTACCAGCTTCCGTAGCTAATCCTTCCAAACTCAGGTTCAGACCTCAGGAATCCCTTTAATGACGAAACCAAATAAAATACCTGGCAAAGCACCAGACATTTGAATAATGTGATGAATGCAATTGCTTTTTTTTGCCGTGAATGAAATGATCCCTTATGATCCTTGTGATCCTTGTTTATGGTTAACTAAATCTTGAGGCCTGGCTAAACTAGGAGACATGCTCGCGAGATATTGTCGCACGTCACATGTCCCCTCGATGTCTCCCAGTTTAGCCACCTCGGAAACTTTTATAGTGCGCAACAAAATTTGTAGCAAGAGACACCCAAATGTTTTTGGGAGACAACAGAAAAGTTTCCTGTCTCCGTGACTTGGGGGAAGTGTTACTCACTTGTCATTCGCATGTTTAACCACCTTTGGAGACACGCCGAATACAATATCATGCGCGACATGTGTCCTAGTTTAGCCATAGCTTTAATGTTATCTTTCTCATTGGATTGTAGGAGAAGTCTTGTTGCGTCCATCTTTTTTCTGCCTCTTATTGCTGCTTTATGGCTTGTTGCTACTTTGGGTGTGACCAAAAGCAAAACGGAGGCTGGCCCTTACTTGATCAGTTTGCCGGTTCTGAACGTCATTGTGGTGAGTAGTATTAATTCATATTTGGAAATCTTGTCCACGATGTCCAATTATATCTGCATTTTCATCAGCGACAATAATTATGAAACTAAAAATACGTAAGATTTTCCTCCCATATCAAAGAACAAGCCACCTCTACAACCCATTGTACAGTACTATGTATAATACAATGTGGAGTCTATATTCAATAATACAGTAAATCCTTGAATAAGCCCCACATCCGAAAAACCCCTTTTTTCTCGAATAAGCCCCCACCTGAGTCTTTGACGATCTTTTACAGTCGTTGAAAATATTGTCGAACGATTCCATAGAGTCGCTGGTAGTATTTCAGTTTTTGTAAAGACTGTGAAAGACCGTCAACGACCCTCAACGGCTATATGGATACCAGGCTGAACAGGATTATACTGTAAAACATTTCTTTAAATTTTCCTACTTTTCGAACCATTCCGTTTGTTTTTGTAGGGATTGATGGTTTTCATTTTCTACTTCTATAAAAATGATGAGGTAATAAATTAATCCTTCTTTAATATTTGTTTATTTGCATTTTCTTTTTCTCCTTTGTAAGCTGAGAGTTTTCAATCAAAGTCTATCCTTATTCAGTGAGCCGTGAGGTGGGTCACAAGTCCAGCAGGCGGAGTGTTGATGGGTGAGCTGGACGTTCATGGATGCTCCGATGGGCTTTTAGTGCCACTGGTGTCAACTGGTTGCTGTCTTAAGCATGGTATTCTATCACAATCACGCCCGCAGATTACCATCTGATTTCAGGCTTTGTAGACTTATTACACGAGGCTCATTCTCCGCTCATAAAACCCTGACCAACGACCACAGCAATTCGCTACACTGAGCTGCTTTCTGAAAACAACAACAACAACAACAACAACAACAACAACTAAAGATGGTAGCTGCGATAGCCTCGCGTAATAAGTCTACAGGCTTTGCCTTCTCTCTGAAGCATTTTGCCTTTTTTGACACCGAGTTGTAACATAATAATGTGGTTATTTTCAAGGTACATGATGCATTGGTTGAGCAAAGGAAAATCAGAGAGAAGAAAAGATTATTGAGATACGAACACCTCAAGGTTTGATCTTCATTAATATTTAATATTTTTGATATTAATTTATTTATACTAATAAAAAGCTTGTATCGCCTGAATATATACCCAGATGCAGGTCGAAATGAACCAATTAGAAGTGACAGACGAAACACTGTTTCCATTTTACAGATTTGTCCCTCCGTCTTTCAGTTTCAATAAGATAAGTGTACCATTATCCGGACGAAAACATACAGTACTGGTCCATTCCGGTCCATACTGCTCCATGAAGTGTCCATTCTATAGATGTGTCCGCTTTTTACAGGGGCTGACTCTCTATCAAAGATGTTCCTACTTTTTGTCGCGATTTGATGATATAGCCTCGTTGTTTTATGATTGCTGGTGATACTGATTATCAATCACTAGTGATTACTGATAAGCAATCACTGAAGCACTGATACATACGGGTTTTATTATTTAATTTCATTGATTACAAGTAATCATCGCTGGTTTAAAAGTAATCATCGACGGTTAATGTAAAATGATTATACGATTAACATGCTTAATAATGATTTCAGTGATTAAGTGTGATTATTGATTGCTGATTCATGATCATTGATTTCACAGGGAATGAAGATGAAGGTCACATACAGATCATAAAGACACTGTATTTCATTTCTGCACCTTTTGGCAAATGCTTGTGTGAACTGATGAAAAGAAGTTAGGAATAAAGAGAGGAAATTCTATGCACAATTTTCAAGGTTTGCACTGTTAATATTATTCATGCACGTAAGTTTGTTTTAATCTTTTTAATCCTTCCTACATAAATTTTGCACCTACTGGCGATTTCAGCTATTCATTTGACTATGTAGCCAAGTTTCTACTGCAAACTTTCATTTTGTAACACAGCAAAATATTAGAGTTAATTGTTCTTCGATAATGGGTAAGAAACCCCAGGGTTACGCTTATAATATTTTGGTTTTGGTAGGGGTGTTTGGACAGTGAATCTTTTCGTGAATCGAAGTATACGCCAAAGTCCGGAGCAGCATTTGTGACTTTGTGGACTGGGGGACAGGCTAATCCTCAGGCGATTTGATTTACAAAAACCAATCCATAGGTTATTGAAATATTACAGCACAAACCATGTCGAACCACGTGCGAGATCAGCGCTTTCCCGTCACTATCAGAACAACAGTGCATCCTCGACTAACCCAGCCTGGGATTAACCGAGCAGGTTTTTGATGTACAGCAACAACCACTCGCAACTGGCTAAAAATTTCGATTGTTCGATCGATAAAATATTGAGGGGGTCATGGGCATGACGGTTTGCGGTTTTTTGACATTTTGAGAGCGGTTTTACGGTTTTTCCCTTCAAAAAGTACGGTTTTACGATTTCTCAATTTGCGATCTCGGTGCGGTTTTACGGTTATGAGGAAAAACATGCACGCCTGTTCGGTTTCTGGCTAAAATTTTTGCGGTTTTACGGTCTTTTTACCCTTCCTATGACCCCCTCAATATTCGCTCAAGTGTTTTGAAATCGTCTTGTGCATCTTGTATTTTGTTATATCAGATAGTTGAAAGAAATTAACAATTTCTAGGCACACTAGAAATACACCAATTTCAGGTTAACTTATAAAAGAAGACGCACCCAATCTCAGGAAAAAGTACTAAACAAGTACATCAATCCTCAAATAGAACCAAGGGAAGAATCCACCTATTCCGGCCGTACATCCCCAATGCCCAACCCCCAGGGTGCAGCGTAAAGGGAGGAGTAGAGTGATCTTTTGAAGTGCGTAGTGCTTTGAAACCGTTCGCTTCTATTCACACAGAAGCATCAATTGCAGAGCGCGATTGTGAAAAAAATGTGTGCTGAAACGCGGAGCATAAGAACCTTTCGTGGAATGAGAGGCAAAGTACAAGTTTTATTGATTAGTGCGCCTTTAATTTTTTGCATGGTTTGCCCGTTGGTGACGCACTTTTACCGTTTGAGGTGGATGATAAATACACTTGTAACCACTTTTCAAGGTCAAATAAAATGTTTAAATCTCAGTATCACAAAATCTTAGCAGAAGTGAGAGACCCATAGAAATCTGCAAAATTTGCATTTGAACTCATTGATAAGAATTTAGACTTACGAATGTCATCAATTAATCTTTGGCTAAAATTCAGATCTTGGAAGCATGAAAAGTGTCCATGTTTGCTCATCTTGTTGATTGCTCGATCTTCTCGTCAAGCTTTGTATACTTTGGAGCGAAATACTTATTCAAAGAAACTTTCTCTACTTGCTCCGGGATCTTCTTCTCTCTTGGTTTTCTACGTGCAAACACTTCAGCAATAACATACGCCATAATGATGATAGCCATGTAACAAAACCATGTTATCCAAACAGACTTTGGAGCAAGGCCAAGAAATAAGCCTAAAGAAATGTTGGCTAAAGCAAGCAATAGTGCAATTCTTCCAGTGAATTTGTGAGATATTTCCCAGAATCTTCTCCAAAATTTTGGTTTTTCACCATCTTCTGGTGCAGCCGGTCGACTAGAAGGAAATTATTTAATTATCACGAAATTTAGCTGGGTAGTGACTTCTTATACATCTATTTTCGAGTTGAACAAGCTTGAACGAAATCCAGGTTGAAGATTGATCACTCTGTTTTGTTAATGTAGCAAACTTATTTCATTTCCTTACCGGATATTTACCTGACCACACCCAATACAACGCGATGTGCAGTAACGTGGAGGATTTGCAGTAAATTCGAGGGCCACAGATATCATCAGTACAGTGGAGGTTGCCAATGCCACGTTGAGGGTCATCATCAGTAACGCGGAGGGACATCATTACTACAGTGGAGGGTGCGAAGTGTCGTGGAGGTTATCTTCAGTACAGTGGAGGGATATATTATGAGTGAGTAGAGGATGCGAAGTATCGTGGAGGGTTATCATCTGTAACGTGGAGGGATATCATCAATACAGTGGAGGTTGCCAGCCCTGGTTGCCAGTGCCACGTGGAGGTTTTTCATCAACAACGTGAAGGGATATCGTCAGTACAGTGGATTATGCGTAGTATCGTGGAGGGCTATCCTCAGTACAGTGGAGGGATATCATCAGTGAGTGAAGGATGCGAAGTATCGAGGAGGGTTATCATCAGTACAGTGGAGGGTTATCATCAGTAACATGGAGAGATATCTTCAGTAAAGTAAAGGGTGCCAACGCAACGTGGAGGGTTTTCATCAGTGCAGTGGAGGATGTGGAGTATCGTGGAGGGTTATCATTTGTGGCCAGGAGGGTTACTATCAGTACAGTGGAGTGATGTCATCGGTACAGTGGGGGTTGCCAATGCAGCGTGGAGGGTTATCACCAGTAACATGAAGGGTTATCATCAGTAACGTGGAGGGATATCATCAGTACACAGTGCAGGATGTGAAGTAACGTGGAGGGATATCATCAGTACAGTGGGGGTTGCAAATGCGGCGTGGAAGTATATGATCAGTAACGTGAAGGGTTATCATCAGTACAATGGAGGGATATCATCAGTGAGTGGAGGTTGTTTAGTACAGTGGAGGGATATCATCAGTACAGTGGAGGTTGCCAATGCAACGTGGAGGGATATCATCAGTAACGTGGAGGGGTATCATCAGTGACGTGGAGGGCTATCATCAGTACAATGGAGGGATATCATTAGTACTGTAGAGGGTGCTTAGTATCGTGGAGGGTTATCATCAGTACAGTGGGGGGATATCATCAGTGCAGTGGAATACTGCGACTATTACTGAAGTGATGCATGGAGATTATTAATATACTTACAACATTGCTGCTATCGGCTGATAAATGGCTACTATCGTCATATCGAGGCCTATGCCACCATGTAAAAACAAGAAATGTGTTCCCTTTACTGATAAGACGCCAATGATAAACCCAAAAATCGCAATTCCAACGCCAATTGCCTGTAAAGACGTAAGAAAACTAAGCATACAACCGTTATAATCATGATGTAGCGTCATTCTCTATAGGACCTCGGAATCTCAGATATACTATAAAGTACGAGATACGAGCCTCGAAGGTCCACGAGCTTGCACCAACAGCGAAGGTGCTGTGGTGTTGTGGTGTACTCCGGGTGACTCTTGGTGTCAGAAGCTCAGTGCGGTCAGGGTTCGAGCCAAGCCACGGTAGCCTCACGGCCAGGGTCGAGGTCTCGATTAGCTAACCTACTACTGAGATCCTAGCGACTGGCGCTAAAACACCATTTCACCAACACCTTCAGGTGAATGTTGCAAAAGTGGTGAATAATTGGTATTTAAAGAGGTATTAACAACTACAGTTTTGAAAGTGGTAAATAATGTCAAAATTGCGAGAAACAGCGGAAACATGAATATGCTACACTCCTTAGAATATAAACGTCAGAAACAGACCGAAACAATTGACTAAGGCGGAATTTATACCCAGATGCGGATCGAAATGCACCAATCAGAAAGTGAAGCCGAATTGTGTTTTAAACACTAATCATCCTTAATGGCTGCAAAGCTTGCCGAGTTCAAAAACATAGGGGCCCTATGGGCATGTTCGAAGAACGACTCTGGTTGAATATAGCTATTTCGGTCAAATGATGAAAGATGTTCATCGGTATGCACAACGATGACGATAATGATTATGATGATAATGGTGGTGGTTATGATGATGATGTTGATGAACACGATGATCATGATGCTGGTTGGTAGGGGTGATTGTGGTTGTATGGTGGGTATGGTGGTGGGTTTTTTAACGTGCAGTTCTACACAAAATGTGCAGTTCTAATAATTTTTGTGCAGTTCTAAAAGGAAAATTGTGCAGTTGAGAAACTGGCATAAAACATCATTCACATTATTTTGTGTACTTGTTGCCCTATAACATAGTAATTAAAGGTATATCTTTGCAAAATAGCAGGTCTCATAGTTAGATTTTGCATATTCCAATCACGAAATGACCACAAGAGCGATTCTAGACCCATAAAATTTAAAAATTTTCTCGGAGAGCATGCCTATACCCCCTAACTGAGTGCATTGAGTCATATTTACGTCAACCTTCGTAAATTCTACTTTCTTCACCTATTGGACTATAAGGATAGTGTGCAGTTCTAAATTTTTCTTAAAAAACCCTGGGTAGATCTTGCCACAGCCACATCGCAAATGATGGTGATCATGATGATGATGATGATGATGATGATGATGATTATGATGATGATGATGATGAGAATAATGACGATTTGCTTTGAAAAGTATTTTGAAATTGCCGCTCTTGCCCAGACTCTATGATTGATGATGAGAATGTTTGAAATGTCATTAACTAGACCAAGTGGCAATTTGCCATCGTTTAAAAAGTAAACAACAATGACTCATAGTGAACTATTACGAATCAGTAGAATAATTGTCACATGACCTAAGATTGACAAAAAGGCTTGCAGGCCGCGATTGTGAAGAAAGAACTAACCACAAATTGCGCATCAATGGTCGAGACAATGGCCCTAATGGCACTCTTAAGTCGATTTCTATTGTTACACGTTTTCCATTGTTCAAGCGTTGGTTAGTTAGTAAGTTGGTGAGTGAGTGAGTGAGTGAGTGAGTGAGTGAGTGAGTGACATCCACCCCACACCAATATGTTCGAAATTCTTCGAACATAAAACCATGTAGATCAATATTATTATAATTTATAATTGCTTCTTTGCTTACCGTCAGTGCCCAATGCAAGTTATACCAAGTATTTTCTTTATGTCTGAAGTATCTCGCTATAAAAGCAGCTAACTGCAAGATGACACCCCATGAGATAAACATTAGAATGCCATGAACAGTAATCAGACTAATATAACTGCTGCAATCTTCTTTAGTTTGAGAATTTCTACTTGCATTTGCATCGCCTTCTAATATCCAAATATCATTCAGCAATTTGCCATTTCTGTTGGTTAAAAGTAAGAATTTTCATATTCATGCAAAAATTTAAACAAAAAGTAAAGAAAGGCAAAGAACGTCTATCTCACTGTCTTAGTTTCTCGATAACTATTGATTATTTACTAAACGAATATTCACCTTAATGATACACCACCAAAGATAGCAACGCCTGTTTTTGTTGTTGTCATACAATGACCAAAGCGCATTTCTGGAAAACCATGATTAGCATCCTGAGAAAAATATGAGATTTTGTTAGATTTTGTGTTGCTTGTGTAACCCTCGAATGAAAATTTTATGGAATTTGTTTGCCTTTAGAATTTAGGTCAAAATGATCATTTTATTTTCATGACGTCATAGTGACGTCATGGATAACTTGATCAATTTTCATTGTTTGATCCAAAGATTCTGTGACCTAAATTTCATTCCGCTAGCTACTGTATTCTACACTACATGATATAAGGGGGCTCAGGGGCTCAATAAGCCCCCAGTCTGGGGTGCTCAAAAAAACAAGGTACAGATAGGGTTAATGAAATTTGTTTGTCTTCGTTGGCTGTTTACGGTTGCTTCCAATGTAGGGATTTCCAAGAAATCAGAACAGACAAGGGTTTTTCGCTGAGTTTGTGCAAAAGTAACTCTTTCCAAGATGGGCTCACGGTTAACGGATAAAGAATGGTTTAGAATTAGTCGCAGACTGTCGCTTAGTGTTGTAAAACGTGCTGGCAACACGCTACTTCAGGCACAGCGGGTGATATGTGAGCGACAGCATCAATCCTCTTTGCACATTCTACAAAACCCAACGATAGCAAGCGTCGTATTTTAAACCAAGCTAAAAGAGTTTGATGTTTTCACTTCTGTTACATTCTAAGCAAAACTGTAAATATTTCTAACAACCTTTTGAGTAAATTTTCTCTTCCATTCGCCAGTCTGAGAGTCGAATACTGCAACTTCATCGCCCGAAGCTTCATTTTTGACCTTGAGAGAAAACATACGAGAAAAACTCGTTTAGATCTCCAGCTACGTCACGGGGTAGATATGTATGTCAGTTAATAAACTTATTTTGTAAGAAACCTCTTGTAAGAAACTACAGAGACCTTGTTCCTGAATATCAATAAACTCTTTGGAATGGATTAGCAAGGCAGTTAAAGTCTAAGAAACTGTTTCCTTTCTGCATCCTTATTACAGATATCTTTGTGCCTATCATTGTTGCTTGTGCCTCTAGACCGGTATTCAAGAAAGAGTACTTCACACTCAAACACCGCCCGACTCGCAAGGATGGAAAACTGCAACATCTTGGGCTTTTGGACAGTGATATCGACTCAACTAGATCCCAGTCCTCCGACCTATTGATTGTGAGCCAGACGCCTTGGTCAGCTAGACTTATTACATTCCTCCCACTTTTTCGGAAACAGCTACTAGCAACTACAAGAACATAATTGCTGTTTCCTCAGAGTGGTACTTGCAGCGGGGTGGTGAAGTGTGGAGGAGCATAGACTACCACGATTGTAATAAGTCTATTGGTCAGCCTCCCCAGCATAACACATTATTTTTACAATCTGAAAGATGTGAGCATATCGGCACGTGGTACTAACACTCACCGTAACAATTTGCTTGCTGTCTTCTTTTCCTCCATACAACACAGCAACAGTCGAGTTATCCCTTGCGTTTGGTGGAAGCGCCATCGCAGCATGCAATCGAGGTGATGCGCAACTTTTTAAATTTCTCCATTTCTTTGTTGCTGTGTCCAGAATCCAGGAATCGCTTGATGGACATGGACCTGCAGATTTTTCACCGCTAGAGGAAAATCTATCATAATTTTCTATCTAAATTGGAATGAGGTTTAATGATTTTTCATGATTATATTGAGAAAATCCCTGGACGCCTGACATGGAAACGAGATCACTTTTGATAATATGCATAGGTCATAGTCAGAAGTCAACCAATGGAGCGGCAAGAGGGCGTGGTGAAAGGAAATTAGGTCATGGATTTCGATTAAGGTAAGGTTTTTAAGGTGATTTAGATATAAGAATTGATTTGATTAGAATTAGGATTCTTGGACTGAACTGGTACTGTATTTTTCCTAATAGAAATGTGGCTCTCAGAAATGAAGCCAAATGTTCTAATAAAAAACTGTATATCACAAATCAGTCTATTTTGAATTAGCGCATCTTCTTTTTCAGTACTGCTTCTGTTAATCATTATGGCGATCTTTATACGATTGCGCCTTATTTTCAAGTGGGCTTCTGTTAGAGAAAATACAGTATAAAGCTATCTCAGCGAAGATTGGCCGCCCCCTCCCGTACTCTCGCTGGCTACAACGTTGCTTTGATGGTTTTAATGACTTGCCAGATTTCTGTGATGTTGTTTTTACACTGTTTGTGTAAGAAGATAAGTAGCGAAAGAGTGAGGGGCAATCAACACAGTCTCCCGTGCAAAAGGAACTTTCTTCAACAATTCCGAATCTCGATCCGTACATACCTTAAACAGCCACCAAACATCAAAAATTGATAACCAGGCAATACCACACCAGACTGGCCGTATCTTGCGTGAGGCAAATTTGGTGCATACTGATTAATATCATCATGATAAACTTGCCATTTCGCACTTGCAAAGTTGAAAACGTGTGTATCTGACAAAAGCTCTGATTCACCATGTCCATGACTTACAAATACTCGATTACCCATAATCCCACCGGCTGTGAAATATCGATGCTTTGGTTTTTCGCCTTTCACTGCAACCAGCGACCATTTTTTTGTGTTGGAATCAAAC
Source organism: Chrysaora quinquecirrha (assembly GCA_014526335.1). NCBI lineage: Eukaryota > Metazoa > Cnidaria > Scyphozoa > Semaeostomeae > Pelagiidae > Chrysaora > Chrysaora quinquecirrha. Next base: position 10,639,196 of record JACTAT010000032.1, read on the forward strand.
GTATACACATCATTGATAACAGCGGATGCACCTTTCCCAAACCCGATGCTAAAACCTTGGTTGCTATTACCATAAATGCCACCATATATACCTGGAGGTATATCGTCTGCATTCGGGACCTGATGCCAGGACTGATTTGAATAATTCAAGATCCATGTATCAGAAAGGACAGCGGAGTCTGATCGACCACCATATAAGATCACTTTGTCAGTTTTGCTATCATACCCGATTGCGCAGTCTCTTCGATGTGGAGGAGCGTGTCCACGAGGAATGAGTTTCTTCCAGCACAGACCAGATGAATCAACTGACTGCTGTAGAAAAATAGAAAACGATAACCAACAGACGAAGAACATGCTTTAATTTCTTAAAAATTTCAGTCCATGGCCTTGTCAGTGATCTCACTTTTGTCCTTGCTGTCCCTAAGAACCCATGAAAGTGGCTTATTTTGTAGGGTTTCGGGGATTTAGTTCAATTCCTTTTATTTCGTTATGTGGTTTTATCTTATTTTAAATTTGTTTGGAAAAACCCAGTCGATCATGGTATTCGCTTTGAATTTTGAAAACCAAGAAAATCGTAAACACTGGTCTCAAATTTAATCACTTATAGCTACCACAAAAAATCTCGAAAAATCAATGTCAGGAATCATTTTGTTAGAGCCACTTAAGATAAAACATGGATAAAACATGGATGAAACATGTGTTGAATTGAATACAATAGACAAAACATATGACCAAAGCTGTGGCTAAACTAGGAGACATATCGCGCGCGACACTGTATTCTGCATGTCTCCCAGGTTGGCTAAACATGCGAGTGACAAGCAAGCAACGTGTCCACCAAGTCTCGGAGACAAGAAATATTTCTGTTGTATACCAGAAACATTTTCGCGTTTCTCGCTTCAAATTTTGCCGCGCGTTACAAGTTTCTGAGGTGGCAAAACTGGGAGACATCGAGGGGACAAGTCACTCTCGACAGTGTCGCGCAAGACGTGTCTCTTAGTTTAGCCAGGCCTTAACACATGTAGATTGAACATGGATTGAGGTTATTGAGGAAGATCGATCAGACTCGAATGCGAACACCAACCTAAATGACTCTTACGACCCTATCAACCCAGTCCTAGAGATATAAGAAGTCCTACATGTTTTTTTAAAGAACGATCTTTATAAGAAAGGAAACAGCAGGTTGAAATTTGGGTAAAACTTTTTGCTATCTCCAAAACTATATGAGATACGCGCAAGCAAAGTTCACCAGCGCAAAGCCCTTGCCCGGAAACGCTCTTTAAATAAGAAACAGGCAGGCTGATATCGAACCCAACTGTTTTTATAAAAGTGTTCTCAGAGACCAAAAAGCCACGCTAGAGCAACTTTGCATTGTGAAATCAGCTAAAGATCGATAAGACCCATTATAAGAGCCATATTTAATACACGCTTTTTTTATAAGAAACCTACCTAAAGACCTAGTTCTTAAAGTACCTTATTTTCGGACCTCTTTTGAGGCAATTGTAGTTCAAAAAGTTCCTTAATAGTTCCTTAATTTTAACTAAACATACAGTTGTCTTAACAATAAAAGAGAGACACTTGCATGTGAGCAAAGCTCGAGACTACTCGTGGAAACATTTGATACATGCTTAACGTACAATTTATGTGATTTTCGACTGCAAATGAATGGAACCGGAATTTCTAGTTCTTGATTATTTGCAGTGATAAAACTATTCAACAATAAAAAGTTCTCTAGTTATTTTCTCTCTAGTAGTATAAGTTCTTTAAATTTTCGGGCCTTCTACATGTAGGTTCCTTATAAAGTGGTTCCTTATAAAAAAAAGCGTGTATTCTAATACTGATCCATAGGCTTGCACGCGTTGTTGATTCTATTCAAGTCTGAGCCGTTTTGATCTTTTTCAACGATCAATTGCTCAAAAGACTTTGTGTCGATCGTTTGAGTCGTTTTTATCCTGATTATTCAAGGGCTAAAGTTAACCAGGGCTACTCTTTTTTACGTCAAGCCTCAAGGGTTCCTTGAAAATTCAAGCCATTGAGCTGAATAGGCAGTTGGGTAGCGTTGAACTAAGTTGAACTGATAAGGGCCCCCAACCAAAAAGAGCCCCCAGCCCCTGAAAATTTTTTTCGTACTTTGTGCTTTTTGGCCAAACTATGCTGAACGGCTTCCTAAGGTCACCCCATAAACAGTCATTTAGATTCTAAAGGGCATATTTTCAAAAATTTCCCCACTTCTTCTGTGAGGTAACCAAAATCTTGAAATGGATTCTCCACCAACTATAACAGGGCTTGAACTGCCTAATGATTCCCTGTTACTTTGAGTAGACAGAGCGAAGAGCAAAGCTTGAGAGAAGCGACTCGTGTGATGAGGAAATACTGACTAATCATGAATATTAACACACAAGATTATATACACAACAGAAATGATAATTAGCATAAATTAGCATAGATTATGGGTTAGTGTCCAGTCCTACTACACTTCAAGCCCCCCCCCTGCAGTGGAGCTTATTTTACTTCGCTGTCCTTGCATAAAGGCCTCATCCTTCTAAATTCCTACGGGCCCCGGGCGTCTTCGTTACGCCATAAGAAAAGGTTCCTTGAGTGGTGTCTCATGAAAGCAACGGTACCTTACTACCTTAACGAGTTTTATTTGACCCCTTTTTGAATTGATCTCACCAATTTAAAGAATGAAACTTCGAGGTTCGATACATTGTGTCGGGGGAAGGATCTGAAGGGGATCGGAAAATTCCCCGAATTACCCCCCGAATTACGATTCTTGGGACATGTACCTAAGTACCAGGCTTGTATGTATGATAACATTGCATTTGTATGAATCAAGGGAAAATAACTCAAGAATATCTCTCTCCTCTTATCTCCCCACAAAAGACAATGTTTATTTTTTGACTAATGAACACCACAAATGAAGTAATAAATGATTCTTTGATGCAATCCCTGGAATTGCTTTATGTTAGTGTGAATTAGTGTTTCTTCACTATTTTAAATACTAACATTAAATAATGTACAATTACAATTACAATTACAAGTAGGATGAAAAATTCTGACATGATTTAATTCTGCCTCTGTTGCAAACGATCAAACATTGTTCTTCAAAACATTTGAAATAATTATTTTGTTATTAACAGAACAAAATATGTAGCTGTTCGGGCACAAAACATTGCTTGACCAGCAGAATGCTTTATAAGTGTTTTTCGAAAACGTAAAAACCTTTTTTATGCAATGTTTGACAAGTTATGTTTGACGATGTGGCCGGACAGTCGAGTATCTCGTTTGACGAGGGGTGTTTGGCGAGGGGCGATTCACTCCTTGGAAGTCTCGTACGCCTTTGTTGCAAGTCCTATTGTTTTCTTGGAAATCCCTTCGAAGTCCTTTTGTTTAAATAGAAATCTCGTACTCTTTTTTGCAGAGTAAAATGCCCCTCGGTGTTTGGGGGGTCTGGAAACCATAAAACCGCTCAACATTTGCACAAAAACCGTAAAACCGTGCGATATTTGAACAAAACCGTATGGCACTATGTTAAGCCTCCGTTTGCACAAAAATTGCGCAGAATCTATTAAAAGTCTAGGTTACAGTAGTCGACTTTAAGTGTTCACTTCACGTTTTTGAGACGTTTTCCTCCCATAACAATTTTTTGTTTTCATTGCAGCCTAACCCGTAGCTTCACTGAGTCGGCATTCAGGGCCAAAAACGCAATATCTTAATGAAAAACCGGAAAAATTATCCAGAAATGCCGTACAACCGTTCACCGACGAGATTTTCAAAACCGAAAAACCGCGTAATTTTTCGGGAAAAAAACCGAGCCAAAATATTGGCAAAATCGTGTAACCGTAAAACCCAAACACCCCCTCTTCGACAAACAATATTGAGATGTTTGACAAGCGATGTTTGATCTTTTTGCCAGGGCTTTTCTGCCGGGTTTTCTGCCGACTTAAAAGTCCCTTAGGTGCCAAGCCATATATTCTCTGGGAGGCTTCTTCTTATCGTCCACCACACAAAGTTGATTATATTGAGAAAATATATTCGGTCTTATCAAGGCTGTTTCTGACACCGTATCAGACATGATAGTCACCACTTATCATGACAAGCCTTTGATATTTAGTTGGGTAACGTTTCGGGAGAGATTTTTCTCCCATCATCGGGCAATGAGAATTGTGGTTTCTTGCCTATTTATTGCAAAGGTCGGATCGAAAGGTGTGAAATTAACCGGACCTGCGAGGAAGCTTGGGAATTTTTTGCGCTCAATTTCTAAGATTTGTGGCGCCAAAATTGCGTTCAGTGTTGTTATTCAACCAGATTTCTGGGATTGAGTAAGATACTTGACTGATACAAGGAGTTGATAGAACTGAGTGGACTGGTTGTTAGGTTCCCTTTGTTTAATTTTCTTGGTGTGAGAAATAGAAAGTAATAATGTATTCCTGAAATCTTGCTTTGGAATTAAATTTTCATTTCATATCTTATCTTTGTGGCCGCCACCGCAACTTTGAGTCGAAGTCGGATTATCTGATTTGCTGTATTGTTTCCCGGACCAAAATGCCCATCCTAGCAAAGTTTTTCGGACATTCACACAAAGATACTATATTTGGTTTGAATTCTGAAATTCTTCTATAGTAACTTCATGAACTTATATTTTGACTAAGTACTAATTGCTTGGGATCAGAGTTCAGCATCAAAGAACTCCGAACTGTCAACTGGGACAGACTGGTTATAACCAGTTTAACTAGTTTGACCAACCTCGTTTCAAATTCGATCAACTGAAGAGTAGAATAGACTTATTGCATGAGTCCCACTCTTCGCAAACAGAAACAACAACTATACTTATTACCTGAGTCTCAGTTATCGCTCGTCAGACAGGCTAACACTAAAATGAGAGATCGCCCAAACTGACCCAAAGCAACAAAACTGTTAAGGGTCGAACTGTCGAACAGACCAGAAAAGAACAGAACGTAGTTTGAGCATCTAGTTTACGAGTCTCTAGTTTACGCTCCCTTATTTTGATTTGTCGCTCCACACTGAGCGATTGAAGAAAACAACAACAACAACATCGAGCGAAGCAGTGGGACCTATGTAGTGAGTCTAGATAACCTCTACGACTCAGGTAATAGGTCTTAGCAACAACAACAAAAAAGTCCTAAAACTGTTTCCTCAGAGTGGTTTGTGGTTTGTCATTAGTTTGAGCGTCCAGCATAGACTCATTAGCGATAACTACGACTCATGTAATAAGTCTAAGAATAGAATAGAATCAATCCATTGTTGGGCGCAGAGGAGACACGCTGGGGAACTGGGAACGACCTTTTATCAGCTCATATTGAGCTATTGACTATTGGACAGAAATTTCAGCTTAGTGCCTCGTTGTCAAAAACCTCTTCATGCGAAATTTTTTTCTTGACTCGATGAAATATGTGTTAATGATATTTTCACTTCAAGATGATTTGCCATTCGAAAAGAAGTTCGAAAATTTATCAGGCATTTGACCGTGAAAAATCTGTGAAAATTTTGTACTCTAGTCTATTCATGGACAAATCCCTTATAAATTTTCAAACTTTTAGCTACAAAGACTGCCAAGAGGAAAAGTGACTCAATATTTTTTAAAATAACCTTGAAATAATGTCAAATAGTAAGTCTGCCTTTAATTAAGACACCGTTTACAATAGAGAAAAAGATACGGACGCAAAGAACCGTACTAGGTTCAGGGGATCAATTGGAGAATGGCCGAGAATTGTTCCAAAATGACTCGCTGTTCTAGCTCACGACCTCGTTCCCAGAAAGGAACGGATCCATGCATACCCGCATAAATGAAAAGCCTATCGCGACATCTTGGATCAGTGCACCTGTTAACAGGGTCTAAGTTAGAGGCAGCAAACGAATTGAATGTTATTTAATTTGTGGCATCCTATTGTCCACTTCAACTGCGAGCATTTTCTTTCCTGATTGCTTACACACATAGAGTTCTGCAATAACATACGCCATAATGATGATAGCCATGTAACAGAACCATGTTATCCAAACAGATTTCGGAGCAAGACTGAGAAATAACCCTAAAGAAATGTTGGCTAAAGCAAGCAATAGTGCAATTCTTCCAGTAAATTTGTGCGATATTTCCCAAATTCTTCTCCATAGTTTTGGTTTTTCGCCTTCTTTTGTTGGGGCTGGTCGGCTAGAAGGAAACGAGAAGGAACATTATTCATCAGAAAATAGAAAATACCATTTCGATGTCTTAATGCACTGGAAGATATGTCGTTAATATGTACGAGTTAAGAGGGTCCTGAAGGGGGAGTGTAATCCCGCATTTCCCAGTCTATTTTTCGTCAAAATCCCATTTCCAGTCTTCATAATCCCATTCCCAGTCACTGTCTTTTCGAATTAATGTACTTGGTTTCCACAACAACAGTTTGAGTGTTCACCACTATCTTTGTCTGGGTAATGTAGTGTGCATGACTTAGTGTGATCTGCTTGGGGATCGGGAACTCATTCTTATTGAACTGATATGTCTAGCCTGTGTGTAAAGACGTAGAAAGGTTTGGAAATGTTATCTATTGCATTTAAAACATTAAAAAGCTAGGACCCTCAGTGAAAAAGGAAAATACGCCTCTGACATCACTTGGGGTCAAACTTAGAAATATAGTCATCGTTTAGGTCTCTGTTTCCAATATTGTTCCTGCTCATAAGAACCTATTTTTTTGGGCACAGCCTGGTTACGTTCATATGTAAAGAGGTGCATAGCGAAATCAGGGGGTAGGTTCTTGTCATAAGGTCTAAAGCAACTGCCAGGAAAATAATGCATGGTTCAAGGTTTGGCAGCTTTCATAGCCCAGGCTTAGGGGCTTACTATTGGTCTGAATGTAATGTTTCGACGTCTATGAAATAGTTTAACTCTGTATTTAAACTGTATTCAAACAAACTGTATTTAAACCTCCAGTGGGTTGATTGAAAACCCTTTATTAAGAACTTCTTTGGATATCAGGCTTGTTTATGGATTGGTTTTTTATTGGTTCCAAAATATATTATTTCAGGCTGCAGGTCCGAAATAAATAAAGGTTCTTCGACTGCACTTATAGGTGAAATCACTTTTTCTAGACCATTATTGTGTGATATTGTGGATAAAAGATTGTAATTGCTTTGCGGTGATGTTTTTGAATCATTAGCTGATATCTATTGGTGGCCTAAGATTCTTGGACTGACCTTCCGTACGCTTAGATACTAGGTGTCCCAATGGGGCTGCTAAACATAGACGAGTTACTTTGTTCGAAAATGAACACTCCCTTTAGTGATCTTTGGGCTTACTGTTCTTCGGGAGTACAGGAGAAGTCATTTACTTACAATATTGCATTAAGAGGCTGATAAAGTCCTGCCAGCATGATATCGAGGCCAATCGCACCATGTACAAATGAGAAATGCTTCCCTCTAAATGACAAAATTCCAATTACGAATCCACCAATTGCAACAGCGAGACCAATTACCTAAAATTGTCAGAAATCTGGTTATGCAAGCATTTATTGTGATGATACATTATTTCCTATGGTAATAATGGTGGAAATTTCTCCTAAACAATAACAATACCTTTATAATGCCTATACAGTGAGCTATCCGTGGATGGAATGGTGGTGAAATTTTTACGTTAAATTGTTTTTAGATTTCTCTGCGCAAAATTGATGAAGATAATTATTTACACTTTAAAACGCTCTTAAAAACCACCGTCGAATATTGAAAAAACAAAGCGATTGAAGCTACAATCTTGGACAAAATATTTGGAACAAGGCATTTTCTCCAAGGAATATGGCCTATTCCATTGATTTTCAACTTCCATAACTCCAATTCTTCCCCCTTTTACCCCCAAAACAATGCTGGTAGTAGAGAAAGACAACTTTTATACGAAACAACATTGCAACGGGGGAGAAGGGGAAATCAATAGATAATAGTAAAGCTATTTAGGCCGTTCCAATATATTTTGTCCAAGATTGAAGACTAAGAACCCTAGCCTGACCGCTAAAGTCCATATCCTGTACTACATATTTAAGATAAGGTAAGGGTATACGATTAAGATTTACAATAGTGGCGACAGGGTAAGCTGCTGCAAGCCCTCTTTCGAAAAGAGCTGGTCTCCCACCGAAAGACAGACTTATTACATTCGACGTGGGTTACCCTCCTCCACACAACATTACCCCGCACTAACAACCAATCTAAGGAAGAGGTAATTTTGCGATTGTAGTTGTTAGTAGCTTTTCTGGAAGTGCGAGGAAGGTAATAAGTCTAATGAAGGGAATGACTGTCTGATTGTACATTCGGAGCGAATTCAAAAAATTAAATGCGCTTCAAACTCGCGTCCTTTTCAAAAACTTAACCCTCTATCAGAAGCTTGCTAGCTTCATCCATTATCGGATAACATCGTTAGACTTAAAACCTATTCGCTTTTTATTTGTTATTGCTGCTTACCGTAAGTGCCCGGTGCAAGTTATACCAGGTTTTCTCCTTGTGTTTCAAGTATCTCGCTACAAAAGCAGCTAACTGCAATATGACACCCCATGAGATAAACATTAGAATGCCATGAACAGTTATTAGATTCACATAACTGCTGCGATAATCTTTAGTTGGAGAATTTCTACTTGCATTCGCATCGCCTTCTAATATCCAAATATCATTCAGCAGTTTACCAGTTCTGTTGGTTGAGAGGTATAAGTTTTTATATTTACTAGAGAAATTAGGGTAAGTAAGAGTTAACCAATATGTTTGTATTATTAGGTTAGCAAAAGTTAGTTAGTTAGTTAGTTAATTAGTTAGTTAGTTAGTTACTTATTTAGTTGTATTTTTAGGTTATTAAAAGTTTGTTGGTTAGTTAGTTAGTTAGTTATTTAGTTGGTTAGTTAGTTAGTTAGTTAGTTATTTCGTTGGTTGGTTAGTTAGCTAGTTAGTTAGTTAGTTAGTTAGTTAGTTAGTTAGTTAGTTAGTTAGTTAGTTAGTTAGTTAGTTAGTTAGTTAGTTAGTAAGTTAGTTACCCTAGTTAGTTAGTTAGTACGTTTGTCAGTTAGTTAGTTAGTAAGTAAGTTAGTTAGTTGGTTAGTTAGTTAGTTAATTAGTTAGTTCGATACTTATTTAGTTGTATTGTTAGGTTATTAAAAGTTTGTTGGTTAGTTAGTTAGTTAGTTATTTGGTTGGTTAGTTAGTTAGTTAGTTAGTTATTTCGTTGGTTGGTTAGTTAGCTAGTTAGTTAGTAAGTAAGTTAGTTACCCTAGTTACAGTAGTTAGTTAGTTAGTAAGTAAGTTAGTTAGTTAGTCAGAAAGCTAGTTAGTTAATTAATTAGTTAGTTGCTAGTTAGCTATAACTTAGTTAGTTGGTTAGTTAATGTATTCGTAGTTTTCAAATTTGTGAGAATATTCACCTCAATGATACACCACCAAAGATAGCAACACCTGTTTTTGTAGTTGTCATACAATGACCGAAGCGCATCTCTGGAAAACCATGATTAGCATCCTAAGAAAAATATGAACGATTTTACGAGATTCAAAAGAAAAACTGATTTTGTATGAATCTAAAATGAACAACGTATTAATTGACGAAGTAGTTTTGTCATTTTTGTCGGTTATTTGTAGACAACTCTTTTTCAAGCTGCATTTCATTTATTATTTCTGGCTTATAGAATTCTGACAAACCTTCTGAGTGAGTTTTCTCTGCCATTTTCCAGTCTCCAAGTCAAATGTCGCTACTTCATCTTTTGAAGTTTTATGGTAGACCTTGATTAAAAAAAGATAATAAAAAAAAGGAATGGACGTATATGTATGTCAGGATAGAGAGAATATATGTATCCATATCTCGAATCTTCTTTTTGTAAGGGAAGCCGGATATAATGCCGGATATAAGGCTGGATAAGATGCCGGATATACAGTAATGCCGGATATAAGGCTGGATATAATGCCGGATATACAGTAATGCCGGATACAATGCCGCATATATGGCCGGTGTATATCATGTCATGTCAATATGTCAATAGTGGTACGTCACAATACTAAAAAAGTCTGTTAGAACATATTGTGACTCCACGAATGAGTCCTCGGAGGCTTATTTTGCAAAAACAGTTTGTTGGGGTCTTACTCGAGGTGGGCTTATTCGAAGGTGGGGGTTTACTCGACGACTTACTGTAGCTGCATGCATAATTTCTAACTGCGCAATAAATCATGTGACTTATAACTAGAAACTCTGTAAATTAGAAGTCAGTCAATTATTTTGAAAAAGTTAGCCTAAAGTCAGCTTGAATGACAAGATAGAGAAGCCTCTCAAATTTTGTCTGACCCGTGTGTTCTCTGTACACAAGTTAAACTCAAGCTGCAAAGACACTTGTGCTTTATACAACTGCTTACAGTTGCAGCACCGATGGGCAGTGTTAATGAGCAATACGAGTTGCGTAGCATTAAGGCCAACGACTTGCAAGCCAAGACAAAGGAAAGCAGAAGACACTCCGTTCATAATATAAATTCAAAGATGGAAGGAGATGGGAATTCAACGTCTTGACACTCACCGTAACAATTTGCTTGCTATCTCTTACTCTTAGGTGTCTAATTGCCCTCCCCCATTGATTAATTTTTCGAAAAATTCAAACCCCACGCTCTTATTAGGACCCCCTCCCCCCGCTTATTAAGATTTGCATTGATATTGATGTTGATATTTTTCGCTTAACTTTCTCTGACGTTCTTGATGTGAAATTTCGCTTGTATACTCTATTTGTTGGTTAGAACTATGGATTTCCTTAGCCCATAAGTACTATAGACTATAGGCTATGCGTTTCAGCAGTTTCTGACAAACTTTGTCAAGCAAAGATCGAACCCCCATTTATTCCGACCCCCTAGCAATTAGGCACCTAAAAGTAACAGAAAATTACAATTGATAACCAATCGGTAAACATTTTAACCTTTCCTAAATGGACAAACTTAAATTTTCTGTTTGAGGCTAGTTATCAAAACTCCTTTCCCTCTAATGTAGTTTATTATTCTCCAATGAAAAATAAAAAGTGAACGACAGTGCCAATTAAGATGCAAATTATTAAAATCGTCCAATCAGAGGACAGAATAATCTGAGTTATCCAATCAGGAGACCCGAAGCTTTGCTTATAATCATGACGGTGCATTTTTGGATTTGAATAGCTCGGGATTTGAATAAACCAAGATCTCAATACACTCATACAAGTTCATTGTTTCATTGAGCATATTGCGTTGGTCGTAAGTATTTTTGATCACGATGATGAAGCATTTTGGCAACGAATTGCAGTCTATCTTGTGGGTGTACTTGGAGTTTGGTGTATTACATAGTCCAGGTCCGTGGTGATATTTCATTGTTCAAAAGACTACACGTGTTGACCAGGTTTTCCAACCCCACTTTTCCAACCAAAAGAAACTTTTTACCCATTGTACCAATGTCTATAACTTGTGGACCCAATTGTATAACCTGAAGCAAATCTAAAGTGGCGAAAAGGCCTTTACGTTGAAATCTAAAACTTATTTACCCGATTTGCACAATAAAATTTATAACGCTTTTAAAGGCAATACACGTTTTTTTTATAAGGAACCTTTGGTTTGAGTTGAGGCTGGAGTTCCTTAATTTTTCAACAAAGTGAGGACTCGAGTTCCTTATAAAGGTGTTCCTTACAAAAAGTTTTCATAGATTTTCCACCCATGCCATGTGTGGGATCTTTTCAAAAATAGAGAAATTGTTTTTGAAAGTTATCCATTTCGGTGACAGTGTTAGTATAATGAACAATGGAAGGCCCCCCTGTATATATTGTCTTCGATTAATGCCCTTGGGTGGCTTGGCGATTACTTCATTTTGTTAGATTTTTAGGGGAGCGTTTAATGGTTAGAGAGAGGGGGGGGGGCGTTTATTGGGTATTGACTCTGCACGTGACTAAATGAAATACAGACCTTACACCTGGAGGCACTTGAGGCCTTGCATTGCAGAGAAAGACGTGGCTTAGGTTTCTGTAATGCATGAAGGATAATATTTTTATTTAAAATTTTTATAAAAGGATAAGTTGTTACAGCCAAATGAGCTGGAAATTAATTAGCAGAAGAATTTTCTCGCTCGAAAATCAAGCTTCGACTGTAGGCCTACGATCTTCAGAAGTGGCAAGACCGCTTCTCCTTCGAAGTGCTTTTCAAACAAACGGAAAGATGAGCAGTGATACTGAAATTAATCATGACAAACGCAACAAATGTTTTTATATTCAGTTTAATGATGGAGGTATGTAAAAAGTATTTAGATATTGATAAGGAAATTGTTTTATTTGACACCACACTTGAAATTTGCTGCCAATAGAAACTACTGTTGTTACATTGTTAAGAGAAACAATAGAACAATTTTACCAAAATTTCTCAGCACTATGAGACTTGAGATAAGTTTCAAAAACGACAACAGATTTTAGCTTGAAAGACATGTTTCGGATTCATCATCCATCTTCAGTTAAATTAACGTTTACAGGGTGTGATTATTTATAACAAAATTAATTGGCAAATTTACAAAAAACCGTTACAATATTTGAAAATACAAAAGGTAACTTAAAATTTAACTTAACTTAACTGAAGATGGATGATGAATCCGAAACATGTCTTTCAAGCTAAAATCTGTTGTCGTTTTTGAAAATAGAACAATTGAAAATAGTGCTGCATTTTTATTTTATGAAAACACTTAAACAATAGAAGCTATTGTTCTATTGTTGCCATTGTTATAAAACACAACAGAACAATGAAAACTATTATTGTATTGTGCAAGAAACAAAGAACAGGAAACACTATAGTGTTGTCAATATCATTCAGAGTAACAATAGAACAATGTAGACTATTGTTGTTATATTGTTAATAGAAGCAATCAAACAACATAGCGTAAAATTCTATTGTTGACATTGTCAAAAGTATCTGCAAAATTCCTTGTATTGCTGTAAAAGTGTTTGTTGTTAGAAGTGAAATACTTTTAAGACAATTGAAGGCAAATGGTACAATGAGGTCTCTAACTGAAACTTTTCTCATTCATTTTGACAGGAAAAGCTCTACTGGAATATGAGAAAGTACAAACAAATGTCTTAGATTTTTATCATACAGAAGTCCCAACAAATCAACAAGGAAAGGGAATTGCAAAACATCTAGTCAAGGTATATATTGTTTGCTTTTGTCATCTAATCTTTTTTAAAAGTCAAGACTGTTGGAAGGAATGTCAGATTGAGAGGGGGGGGGGGGTGCTGAACAACTGAAAATATTTGATGATGCAATGATTTTATGATGTCATACTATTGTTTTCAAAATTATTGCCCCCACTTCCGACGGGCCTGTAAGTAGGTCAACCATAGTTGACTCTTTTTCTATCTGCTACCCATGAAGGTTTGGTTGGGTGACACTCCAATCCCCGCTCATAACCAATTTCGGGCATCTTTTCATTATTTTCATTGTCCTTTCAGGAAGCCATAGAATATGCTTTTGGCAATAATTTCAAAGTAAAGCCATCTTGTAGTTATGTTCTGAAGTATGTCAATGAAAATATCGAGACTTCTGAAATGGATAAGATCATGATGTAAAGTTGATTGCCTTAGCAAAAGCTAAGACCAGGTGACTTGTTAACAATATTTATAAATGTTTAAATAGGATTATTTCTTGCACTTGGTGACTTTTTTCGTTTAGTCATTTTGTGAAAAAGAATTGTGTAATATATCTCAAAGAGGTAATCCAGGGTGGAATAATTTGAGTATTTAATATTCTTCACAAATCATCTTACTCATCCCGATTCCTTTAATTTCTTATTAGACATAAAAACTTTTTGTCTGCACTCTTCAAAGTAGACACATCAAAAACCTACTGAAATTATTGACAATAAATTCCTCCTTCAAGTTGTCAATTGATTCAAGTTGTCTCTAACATTTTCCCTGAGGAGTGACAGACAAAAAAGCTTTTGTGAAACAAGATTTTGGCAATAAGAAATTAAACATTGTTGCTATATATTTATTTTGGAATTATCAATCAAATATACAATACATAGATAAGATTCAATAACGCTAAAAAACGAAATCAGACTAATACAATTATAGATTGTAAAAGAAGTTGAAACTAACATCTCAATGGGTATATATTCAAATAAAATATTATACAAAACAATATACACCAGGTATCAAAGTATATTGTATATAATATATAACAGAGTGTAATAAAAACAAGTTAAATATAATATCATGTGCCGACTTGGCGAAATACAGCTTTAACTCATGGTTATTATAGGTACTGTTATTGTAAGAAGGAAATACCAAACTATCTAACTTTTCAAGTTTTAATTGATTCTAATGAATGTTGATTTAGACAGACTACACTGGTCTTACAGAAAATTCTAAAGAGCATACTGTTTTGTGAATCAGCTTTTTACTTCCAAACGAAAACTTTTCCACTTGAATTACCTCCAGCAAGGATATTTAAAGTCGGATGAAATACATTCAGGGATGTTATTGATGATAAATTTTCATGACTCATCTCTGCTATCTTGCTTCCTTTCCCGTCAGAAGTATAGAAATCAACCTTAAAAATACAATGAAGATATTCACTTGAAGAATCGCAAGAATTATTTCACCTGACACTCATCAGTGTATAAACGTCAGAAATAGCCTGAAAGAAATAGACCAAAACATCGGTTTCATCTGACGTTTGTACACTGAAGAACTAGTGCAATTTGAACGTTGTTTGTAACAATTTTTGCATCAGCCAAGGGCCTACTTACATGCTTGGCTGATTCAACTCAAAGAGAAGTCATTCGGCTCTTTTTCAATGACCCACAACCCAAACCAAGTTCAAATGCAGTTGGAACTTTGCACC
>JACTAT010000032.1:10654532-10697676 GCA_014526335.1 Chrysaora quinquecirrha
CATTTTCGCGTTTCTCGCTTCAAATTTTGCCGCGCGTTACAAGTTTCTGAGGTGGCAAAACTGGGAGACATCGAGGGGACAAGTCACTCTCGACAGTGTCGCGCAAGACGTGTCTCTTAGTTTAGCCAGGCCTTAACACATGTAGATTGAACATGGATTGAGGTTATTGAGGAAGATCGATCAGACTCGAATGCGAACACCAACCTAAATGACTCTTACGACCCTATCAACCCAGTCCTAGAGATATAAGAAGTCCTACATGTTTTTTTAAAGAACGATCTTTATAAGAAAGGAAACAGCAGGTTGAAATTTGGGTAAAACTTTTTGCTATCTCCAAAACTATATGAGATACGCGCAAGCAAAGTTCACCAGCGCAAAGCCCTTGCCCGGAAACGCTCTTTAAATAAGAAACAGGCAGGCTGATATCGAACCCAACTGTTTTTATAAAAAGTGTTCTCAGAGACCAAAAAAAGCCACGCTAGAGCAACTTTGCATTGTGAAATCAGCTAAAGATCGATAAGACCCATTATAAGAGCCATATTTAATACACGCTTTTTTTATAAGAAACCTACCTAAAGACCTAGTTCTTAAAGTACCTTATTTTCGGACCTCTTTTGAGGCAATTGTAGTTCAAAAAGTTCCTTAATAGTTCCTTAATTTTAACTAAACATACAGTTGTCTTAACAATAAAAGAGAGACACTTGCATGTGAGCAAAGCTCGAGACTACTCGTGGAAACATTTGATACATGCTTAACGTACAATTTATGTGATTTTCGACTGCAAATGAATGGAACCGGAATTTCTAGTTCTTGATTATTTGCAGTGATAAAACTATTCAACAATAAAAAGTTCTCTAGTTATTTTCTCTCTAGTAGTATAAGTTCTTTAAATTTTCGGGCCTTCTACATGTAGGTTCCTTATAAAGTGGTTCCTTATAAAAAAAAGCGTGTATTCTAATACTGATCCATAGGCTTGCACGCGTTGTTGATTCTATTCAAGTCTGAGCCGTTTTGATCTTTTTCAACGATCAATTGCTCAAAAGACTTTGTGTCGATCGTTTGAGTCGTTTTTATCCTGATTATTCAAGGGCTAAAGTTAACCAGGGCTACTCTTTTTTACGTCAAGCCTCAAGGGTTCCTTGAAAATTCAAGCCATTGAGCTGAATAGGCAGTTGGGTAGCGTTGAACTAAGTTGAACTGATAAGGGCCCCCAACCAAAAAGAGCCCCCAGCCCCTGAAAATTTTTTTCGTACTTTGTGCTTTTTGGCCAAACTATGCTGAACGGCTTCCTAAGGTCACCCCATAAACAGTCATTTAGATTCTAAAGGGCATATTTTCAAAAATTTCCCCACTTCTTCTGTGAGGTAACCAACAGGGCTTGAACTGCCTAATGATTCCCTGTTACTTTGAGTAAAGAGCGAAGAGCAAAGCTTGAGAGATGCGACTCGTGTGATGAGGTAATACTGACTAATTATAAATATTAACACTCAAGATTATATCTACAGCAAAACTGATAATTAACATAAATTAGCATAGATTATTGGTTAGTGTCCAGTCCTACTACACTTCAAGCCCCCCCCCCCTGCAGTGGAGCTTATTTTACTTCGCTGTCCTTGCATAAAGGCCTCATCCTTCTAAATTCCTACGGGCCCCGGGCGTCTTCGTTACGCCATAAGAAAAGGTTCCTTGAGTGGTGTCTCATGAAAGCAACGGTACCTTACTACCTTAACGAGTTTTATTTGACCCCTTTTTGAATTGATCTCACCAATTTAAAGAATGAAACTTCGAGGTTCGATACATTGTGTCGGGGGAAGGATCTGAAGGGGATCGGAAAATTCCCCGAATTACCCCCCGAATTACGATTCTTGGGACATGTACCTAAGTACCAGGCTTGTATGTATGATAACATTGCATTTGTATGAATCAAGGGAAAATAACTCAAGAATATCTCTCTCCTCTTATCTCCCCACAAAAGACAATGTTTATTTTTTGACTAATGAACACCACAAATGAAGTAATAAATGATTCTTTGATGCAATCCCTGGAATTGCTTTATGTTAGTGTGAATTAGTGTTTCTTCACTATTTTAAATACTAACATTAAATAATGTACAATTACAATTACAATTACAAGTAGGATGAAAAATTCTGACATGATTTAATTCTGCCTCTGTTGCAAACGATCAAACATTGTTCTTCAAAACATTTGAAATAATTATTTTGTTATTAACAGAACAAAATATGTAGCTGTTCGGGCACAAAACATTGCTTGACCAGCAGAATGCTTTATAAGTGTTTTTCGAAAACGTAAAAACCTTTTTTATGCAATGTTTGACAAGTTATGTTTGACGATGTGGCCGGACAGTCGAGTATCTCGTTTGACGAGGGGTGTTTGGCGAGGGGCGATTCACTCCTTGGAAGTCTCGTACGCCTTTGTTGCAAGTCCTATTGTTTTCTTGGAAATCCCTTCGAAGTCCTTTTGTTTAAATAGAAATCTCGTACTCTTTTTTGCAGAGTAAAATGCCCCTCGGTGTTTGGGGGGTCTGGAAACCATAAAACCGCTCAACATTTGCACAAAAACCGTAAAACCGTGCGATATTTGAACAAAACCGTATGGCACTATGTTAAGCCTCCGTTTGCACAAAAATTGCGCAGAATCTATTAAAAGTCTAGGTTACAGTAGTCGACTTTAAGTGTTCACTTCACGTTTTTGAGACGTTTTCCTCCCATAACAATTTTTTGTTTTCATTGCAGCCTAACCCGTAGCTTCACTGAGTCGGCATTCAGGGCCAAAAACGCAATATCTTAATGAAAAACCGGAAAAATTATCCAGAAATGCCGTACAACCGTTCACCGACGAGATTTTCAAAACCGAAAAACCGCGTAATTTTTCGGGAAAAAAACCGAGCCAAAATATTGGCAAAATCGTGTAACCGTAAAACCCAAACACCCCCTCTTCGACAAACAATATTGAGATGTTTGACAAGCGATGTTTGATCTTTTTGCCAGGGCTTTTCTGCCGGGTTTTCTGCCGACTTAAAAGTCCCTTAGGTGCCAAGCCATATATTCTCTGGGAGGCTTCTTCTTATCGTCCACCACACAAAGTTGATTATATTGAGAAAATATATTCGGTCTTATCAAGGCTGTTTCTGACACCGTATCAGACATGATAGTCACCACTTATCATGACAAGCCTTTGATATTTAGTTGGGTAACGTTTCGGGAGAGATTTTTCTCCCATCATCGGGCAATGAGAATTGTGGTTTCTTGCCTATTTATTGCAAAGGTCGGATCGAAAGGTGTGAAATTAACCGGACCTGCGAGGAAGCTTGGGAATTTTTTGCGCTCAATTTCTAAGATTTGTGGCGCCAAAATTGCGTTCAGTGTTGTTATTCAACCAGATTTCTGGGATTGAGTAAGATACTTGACTGATACAAGGAGTTGATAGAACTGAGTGGACTGGTTGTTAGGTTCCCTTTGTTTAATTTTCTTGGTGTGAGAAATAGAAAGTAATAATGTATTCCTGAAATCTTGCTTTGGAATTAAATTTTCATTTCATATCTTATCTTTGTGGCCGCCACCGCAACTTTGAGTCGAAGTCGGATTATCTGATTTGCTGTATTGTTTCCCGGACCAAAATGCCCATCCTAGCAAAGTTTTTCGGACATTCACACAAAGATACTATATTTGGTTTGAATTCTGAAATTCTTCTATAGTAACTTCATGAACTTATATTTTGACTAAGTACTAATTGCTTGGGATCAGAGTTCAGCATCAAAGAACTCCGAACTGTCAACTGGGACAGACTGGTTATAACCAGTTTAACTAGTTTGACCAACCTCGTTTCAAATTCGATCAACTGAAGAGTAGAATAGACTTATTGCATGAGTCCCACTCTTCGCAAACAGAAACAACAACTATACTTATTACCTGAGTCTCAGTTATCGCTCGTCAGACAGGCTAACACTAAAATGAGAGATCGCCCAAACTGACCCAAAGCAACAAAACTGTTAAGGGTCGAACTGTCGAACAGACCAGAAAAGAACAGAACGTAGTTTGAGCATCTAGTTTACGAGTCTCTAGTTTACGCTCCCCTTATTTTGATTTGTCGCTCCACACTGAGCGATTGAAGAAAACAACAACAACAACATCGAGCGAAGCAGTGGGACCTATGTAGTGAGTCTAGATAACCTCTACGACTCAGGTAATAGGTCTTAGCAACAACAACAAAAAAGTCCTAAAACTGTTTCCTCAGAGTGGTTTGTGGTTTGTCATTAGTTTGAGCGTCCAGCATAGACTCATTAGCGATAACTACGACTCATGTAATAAGTCTAAGAATAGAATAGAATCAATCCATTGTTGGGCGCAGAGGAGACACGCTGGGGAACTGGGAACGACCTTTTATCAGCTCATATTGAGCTATTGACTATTGGACAGAAATTTCAGCTTAGTGCCTCGTTGTCAAAAACCTCTTCATGCGAAATTTTTTTCTTGACTCGATGAAATATGTGTTAATGATATTTTCACTTCAAGATGATTTGCCATTCGAAAAGAAGTTCGAAAATTTATCAGGCATTTGACCGTGAAAAATCTGTGAAAATTTTGTACTCTAGTCTATTCATGGACAAATCCCTTATAAATTTTCAAACTTTTAGCTACAAAGACTGCCAAGAGGAAAAGTGACTCAATATTTTTTAAAATAACCTTGAAATAATGTCAAATAGTAAGTCTGCCTTTAATTAAGACACCGTTTACAATAGAGAAAAAGATACGGACGCAAAGAACCGTACTAGGTTCAGGGGATCAATTGGAGAATGGCCGAGAATTGTTCCAAAATGACTCGCTGTTCTAGCTCACGACCTCGTTCCCAGAAAGGAACGGATCCATGCATACCCGCATAAATGAAAAGCCTATCGCGACATCTTGGATCAGTGCACCTGTTAACAGGGTCTAAGTTAGAGGCAGCAAACGAATTGAATGTTATTTAATTTGTGGCATCCTATTGTCCACTTCAACTGCGAGCATTTTCTTTCCTGATTGCTTACACACATAGAGTTCTGCAATAACATACGCCATAATGATGATAGCCATGTAACAGAACCATGTTATCCAAACAGATTTCGGAGCAAGACTGAGAAATAACCCTAAAGAAATGTTGGCTAAAGCAAGCAATAGTGCAATTCTTCCAGTAAATTTGTGCGATATTTCCCAAATTCTTCTCCATAGTTTTGGTTTTTCGCCTTCTTTTGTTGGGGCTGGTCGGCTAGAAGGAAACGAGAAGGAACATTATTCATCAGAAAATAGAAAATACCATTTCGATGTCTTAATGCACTGGAAGATATGTCGTTAATATGTACGAGTTAAGAGGGTCCTGAAGGGGGAGTGTAATCCCGCATTTCCCAGTCTATTTTTCGTCAAAATCCCATTTCCAGTCTTCATAATCCCATTCCCAGTCACTGTCTTTTTCGAATTAATGTACTTGGTTTCCACAACAACAGTTTGAGTGTTCACCACTATCTTTGTCTGGGTAATGTAGTGTGCATGACTTAGTGTGATCTGCTTGGGGATCGGGAACTCATTCTTATTGAACTGATATGTCTAGCCTGTGTGTAAAGACGTAGAAAGGTTTGGAAATGTTATCTATTGCATTTAAAACATTAAAAAGCTAGGACCCTCAGTGAAAAAGGAAAATACGCCTCTGACATCACTTGGGGTCAAACTTAGAAATATAGTCATCGTTTAGGTCTCTGTTTCCAATATTGTTCCTGCTCATAAGAACCTATTTTTTTGGGCACAGCCTGGTTACGTTCATATGTAAAGAGGTGCATAGCGAAATCAGGGGGTAGGTTCTTGTCATAAGGTCTAAAGCAACTGCCAGGAAAATAATGCATGGTTCAAGGTTTGGCAGCTTTCATAGCCCAGGCTTAGGGGCTTACTATTGGTCTGAATGTAATGTTTCGACGTCTATGAAATAGTTTAACTCTGTATTTAAACTGTATTCAAACAAACTGTATTTAAACCTCCAGTGGGTTGATTGAAAACCCTTTATTAAGAACTTCTTTGGATATCAGGCTTGTTTATGGATTGGTTTTTTATTGGTTCCAAAATATATTATTTCAGGCTGCAGGTCCGAAATAAATAAAGGTTCTTCGACTGCACTTATAGGTGAAATCACTTTTTCTAGACCATTATTGTGTGATATTGTGGATAAAAGATTGTAATTGCTTTGCGGTGATGTTTTTGAATCATTAGCTGATATCTATTGGTGGCCTAAGATTCTTGGACTGACCTTCCGTACGCTTAGATACTAGGTGTCCCAATGGGGCTGCTAAACATAGACGAGTTACTTTGTTCGAAAATGAACACTCCCTTTAGTGATCTTTGGGCTTACTGTTCTTCGGGAGTACAGGAGAAGTCATTTACTTACAATATTGCATTAAGAGGCTGATAAAGTCCTGCCAGCATGATATCGAGGCCAATCGCACCATGTACAAATGAGAAATGCTTCCCTCTAAATGACAAAATTCCAATTACGAATCCACCAATTGCAACAGCGAGACCAATTACCTAAAATTGTCAGAAATCTGGTTATGCAAGCATTTATTGTGATGATACATTATTTCCTATGGTAATAATGGTGGAAATTTCTCCTAAACAATAACAATACCTTTATAATGCCTATACAGTGAGCTATCCGTGGATGGAATGGTGGTGAAATTTTTACGTTAAATTGTTTTTAGATTTCTCTGCGCAAAATTGATGAAGATAATTATTTACACTTTAAAACGCTCTTAAAAACCACCGTCGAATATTGAAAAAACAAAGCGATTGAAGCTACAATCTTGGACAAAATATTTGGAACAAGGCATTTTCTCCAAGGAATATGGCCTATTCCATTGATTTTCAACTTCCATAACTCCAATTCTTCCCCCTTTTACCCCCAAAACAATGCTGGTAGTAGAGAAAGACAACTTTTATACGAAACAACATTGCAACGGGGGAGAAGGGGAAATCAATAGATAATAGTAAAGCTATTTAGGCCGTTCCAATATATTTTGTCCAAGATTGAAGACTAAGAACCCTAGCCTGACCGCTAAAGTCCATATCCTGTACTACATATTTAAGATAAGGTAAGGGTATACGATTAAGATTTACAATAGTGGCGACAGGGTAAGCTGCTGCAAGCCTCTTTCGAAAAGAGCTGGTCTCCCACCGAAAGACAGACTTATTACATTCGACGTGGGTTACCCTCCTCCACACAACATTACCCCGCACTAACAACCAATCTAAGGAAGAGGTAATTTTGCGATTGTAGTTGTTAGTAGCTTTTCTGGAAGTGCGAGGAAGGTAATAAGTCTAATGAAGGAATGACTGTCTGATTGTACATTCGGAGCGAATTCAAAAATTAAATGCGCTTCAAACTCGCGTCCTTTCAAAAACTTAACCTCTATCAGAAGCTTGCTAGCTTCATCCATTATCGGATAACATCGTTAGACTTAAAACCTATTCGCTTTTTATTTGTTATTGCTGCTTACCGTAAGTGCCCGGTGCAAGTTATACCAGGTTTTCTCCTTGTGTTTCAAGTATCTCGCTACAAAAGCAGCTAACTGCAATATGACACCCCATGAGATAAACATTAGAATGCCATGAACAGTTATTAGATTCACATAACTGCTGCGATAATCTTTAGTTGGAGAATTTCTACTTGCATTCGCATCGCCTTCTAATATCCAAATATCATTCAGCAGTTTACCAGTTCTGTTGGTTGAGAGGTATAAGTTTTTATATTTACTAGAGAAATTAGGGTAAGTAAGAGTTAACCAATATGTTTGTATTATTAGGTTAGCAAAAGTTAGTTAGTTAGTTAGTTAATTAGTTAGTTAGTTAGTTACTTATTTAGTTGTATTTTTAGGTTATTAAAAGTTTGTTGGTTAGTTAGTTAGTTAGTTATTTAGTTGGTTAGTTAGTTAGTTAGTTAGTTATTTCGTTGGTTGGTTAGTTAGCTAGTTAGTTAGTTAGTTAGTTAGTTAGTTAGTTAGTTAGTTAGTTAGTTAGTTAGTTAGTTAGTTAGTTAGTTAGTTAGTAAGTTAGTTACCCTAGTTAGTTAGTTAGTACGTTTGTCAGTTAGTTAGTTAGTAAGTAAGTTAGTTAGTTGGTTAGTTAGTTAGTTAATTAGTTAGTTCGATACTTATTTAGTTGTATTGTTAGGTTATTAAAAGTTTGTTGGTTAGTTAGTTAGTTAGTTATTTAGTTGGTTAGTTAGTTAGTTAGTTAGTTATTTCGTTGGTTGGTTAGTTAGCTAGTTAGTTAGTAAGTAAGTTAGTTACCCTAGTTACAGTAGTTAGTTAGTTAGTAAGTAAGTTAGTTAGTTAGTCAGAAAGCTAGTTAGTTAATTAATTAGTTAGTTGCTAGTTAGCTATAACTTAGTTAGTTGGTTAGTTAATGTATTCGTAGTTTTCAAATTTGTGAGAATATTCACCTCAATGATACACCACCAAAGATAGCAACACCTGTTTTTGTAGTTGTCATACAATGACCGAAGCGCATCTCTGGAAAACCATGATTAGCATCCTAAGAAAAATATGAACGATTTTACGAGATTCAAAAGAAAAACTGATTTTGTATGAATCTAAAATGAACAACGTATTAATTGACGAAGTAGTTTTGTCATTTTTGTCGGTTATTTGTAGACAACTCTTTTTCAAGCTGCATTTCATTTATTATTTCTGGCTTATAGAATTCTGACAAACCTTCTGAGTGAGTTTTCTCTGCCATTTTCCAGTCTCCAAGTCAAATGTCGCTACTTCATCTTTTGAAGTTTTATGGTAGACCTTGATTAAAAAAAGATAATAAAAAAAAGGAATGGACGTATATGTATGTCAGGATAGAGAGAATATATGTATCCATATCTCGAATCTTCTTTTTGTAAGGGAAGCCGGATATAATGCCGGATATAAGGCTGGATAAGATGCCGGATATACAGTAATGCCGGATATAAGGCTGGATATAATGCCGGATATACAGTAATGCCGGATACAATGCCGCATATATGGCCGGTGTATATCATGTCATGTCAATATGTCAATAGTGGTACGTCACAATACTAAAAAAGTCTGTTAGAACATATTGTGACTCCACGAATGAGTCCTCGGAGGCTTATTTTGCAAAAACAGTTTGTTGGGGTCTTACTCGAGGTGGGCTTATTCGAAGGTGGGGGTTTACTCGACGACTTACTGTAGCTGCATGCATAATTTCTAACTGCGCAATAAATCATGTGACTTATAACTAGAAACTCTGTAAATTAGAAGTCAGTCAATTATTTTGAAAAAGTTAGCCTAAAGTCAGCTTGAATGACAAGATAGAGAAGCCTCTCAAATTTTGTCTGACCCCGTGTGTTCTCTGTACACAAGTTAAACTCAAGCTGCAAAGACACTTGTGCTTTATACAACTGCTTACAGTTGCAGCACCGATGGGCAGTGTTAATGAGCAATACGAGTTGCGTAGCATTAAGGCCAACGACTTGCAAGCCAAGACAAAGGAAAGCAGAAGACACTCCGTTCATAATATAAATTCAAAGATGGAAGGGAGATGGGAATTCAACGTCTTGACACTCACCGTAACAATTTGCTTGCTATCTTCTTCTCCTCCATACAACACAGCAACAGTAGAACTTTCCGTTGAATTTGGCAGAAGCGCCATCGCAGCATGTAATCGAGGTGATGCGCAGCTTTTAAAATTTATCCATTGCTTTGTTGCTCCTTCCAGAATCCATGAGTCGCTTGAGGGACATGGGCCTGCAGATTTTTCACCACTTAAAAAGTAAATAGATGATATAGATGAATGTGGTAATGGATGTCCTACCAGAACAATATGATTTCACATATGTTTTAGGTCGTAAGCGTTAGGGGGAGGGCACAACATTGGAATTAAGAGACCCAGTTGGTGTGTTAGGGTTGTAACATGATTAGTTACAACCTCACATGCATTAATCACGTGATCATGTGTCAATCATATCCACCTATCATATCTCTCAAGCATTGTAATCTTTTGTATATAGATCGTGTACTGTAATCTATGTAATGTTGGAGCTCTTGGTTCGCAGTTCTTAGTCTTAGTTATGAGTTGTTCACTATAATGCGTTCACGCACGATAAATTTCGTTTCTCTCTGTATTCTCTACTCTTAGGTGCCTAATTGCAGCCCCCCGCTAATTAATTTTTCGAAAAAATTCCAACCTCCCGCTCTTATTAGGACCCCCCTTATTAAGATTTGCATTGATATTGATGTTGATATTTTATAACATACTTACTTTGACGTTCTTGATGTGAAATTTCACTTGTATACTCTATTTGTTGGTTAGAACTATGGATTTCCTTAGCCCATAAGTACTAAAGGGCCCCTCGCACTGCGTTTCAGCAGTTTCCTGACAATGTCTGTCGAAAAAAGTCCGACCACCCCGTTTATTCCGCCCCCCCGGCTAATTAGATCCTGACAGCAGTTCCAACCCCTCGCCTATTCCGACCCCCCAGCAATAAGGCACCTAAGAGTAAATAAGTTAGTAGTGGTCTTGTCGTCGAAAGACCATTACAGAAATAGGGTTAGGGGAGGAAGATGGAACTCATTTTGGCTTAGGGTAAGAGTAAAATGGCTAAAACCAATGTTTTTCTCCAACAAATACATTATTTATCATGCAGTGCCTACCTCAAACACCCTCCAAACATCAGCAACCGATCATTTGGCAATACCACACCAGACTGACCGTATCTTGCATGGGGCAAATTTGGTGCATATTGATTAACATCATCGTGGTCTATCTTCCATTGTGGATTCGCTAAATGAAGACTCCAGGTATCGGAAAACAGCTCTGACTGACCACGCCCATGACTTAAAAATACTCGATCACCCTGAACTCCACCGGCTGCAAAATAACGTTGCTTTGGTTTTTCACCTTTAACTACAACAAGCGACCATTTTGAAGTGTTATAATTGAAAGTATAAATATCATTAAAAATTGCATTTTTTGATGCACCTTTCCCAAACCCGATGCTAAAACCTTGGTTGCTATTACCATAAATGGCACCGTATATACCTGGAGGTATATTTTCTGTATTCGGGACCTGATGCCATGATTGATTTGAATAATTCAAGATCCACGTATCAGAAAGGACAGCGGAGTCTGATCGACCACCATACAGTATAATTTTATCATCTTTCGAATTGTACCCAATAGCGCAGTCTCTTCGATGCGGAGGAGCGGATCCCTTCAGAATGAGTTTCTTCCATCGTAGAACCGATGAGTGAACTGATAGCTGAGTCAGCAGAAAAATTACAATTGATAACCAATCGGTAAACATTTTAACCTTTCCTAAATGGACAAACTTAAATTTTCTGTTTGAGGCTAGTTATCAAAACTCCTTTCCCTCTAATGTAGTTTATTATTCTCCAATGAAAAATAAAAAGTGAACGACAGTGCCAATTAAGATGCAAATTATTAAAATCGTCCAATCAGAGGACAGAATAATCTGAGTTATCCAATCAGGAGACCCGAAGCTTTGCTTATAATCATGACGGTGCATTTTTGGATTTGAATAGCTCGGATTTGAATAAACCAAGATCTCAATACACTCATACAAGTTCATTGTTTCATTGAGCATATTGCGTTGGTCGTAAGTATTTTTGATCACGATGATGAAGCATTTTGGCAACGAATTGCAGTCTATCTTGTGGGTGTACTTGGAGTTTGGTGTATTACATAGTCCAGGTCCGTGGTGATATTTCATTGTTCAAAAGACTACACGTGTTGACCAGGTTTTCCAACCCCACTTTTCCAACCAAAAGAAACTTTTTACCCATTGTACCAATGTCTATAACTTGTGGACCCAATTGTATAACCTGAAGCAAATCTAAAGTGGCGAAAAGGCCTTTACGTTGAAATCTAAAACTTATTTACCCGATTTGCACAATAAAATTTATAACGCTTTTTAAAGGCAATACACGTTTTTTTTATAAGGAACCTTTGGTTTGAGTTGAGGCTGGAGTTCCTTAATTTTTCAACAAAGTGAGGACTCGAGTTCCTTATAAAGGTGTTCCTTACAAAAAGTTTTCATAGATTTTCCACCCATGCCATGTGTGGGATCTTTTCAAAAATAGAGAAATTGTTTTTGAAAGTTATCCATTTCGGTGACAGTGTTAGTATAATGAACAATGGAAGGCCCCCCTGTATATATTGTCTTCGATTAATGCCCTTGGGTGGCTTGGCGATTACTTCATTTTGTTAGATTTTTAGGGGAGCGTTTAATGGTTAGAGAGAGGGGGGGGGGCGTTTATTGGGTATTGACTCTGCACGTGACTAAATGAAATACAGACCTTACACCTGGAGGCACTTGAGGCCTTGCATTGCAGAGAAAGACGTGGCTTAGGTTTCTGTAATGCATGAAGGATAATATTTTATTTAAAATTTTATAAAAGGATAAGTTGTTACAGCCAAATGAGCTGGAAATTAATTAGCAGAAGAATTTTCTCGCTCGAAAATCAAGCTTCGACTGTAGGCCTACGATCTTCAGAAGTGGCAAGACCGCTTCTCCTTCGAAGTGCTTTTCAAACAAACGGAAAGATGAGCAGTGATACTGAAATTAATCATGACAAACGCAACAAATGTTTTTATATTCAGTTTAATGATGGAGGTATGTAAAAAGTATTTAGATATTGATAAGGAAATTGTTTTATTTGACACCACACTTGAAATTTGCTGCCAATAGAAACTACTGTTGTTACATTGTTAAGAGAAACAATAGAACAATTTTACCAAAATTTCTCAGCACTATGAGACTTGAGATAAGTTTCAAAAAAACGACAACAGATTTTAGCTTGAAAGACATGTTTCGGATTCATCATCCATCTTCAGTTAAATTAACGTTTACAGGGTGTGATTATTTATAACAAAATTAATTGGCAAATTTACAAAAAACCGTTACAATATTTGAAAATACAAAAGGTAACTTAAAATTTAACTTAACTTAACTGAAGATGGATGATGAATCCGAAACATGTCTTTCAAGCTAAAATCTGTTGTCGTTTTTTTGAAAATAGAACAATTGAAAATAGTGCTGCATTTTTTATTTTATGAAAACACTTAAACAATAGAAGCTATTGTTCTATTGTTGCCATTGTTATAAAACACAACAGAACAATGAAAACTATTATTGTATTGTGCAAGAAACAAAGAACAGGAAACACTATAGTGTTGTCAATATCATTCAGAGTAACAATAGAACAATGTAGACTATTGTTGTTATATTGTTAATAGAAGCAATCAAACAACATAGCGTAAAATTCTATTGTTGACATTGTCAAAAAGTATCTGCAAAATTCCTTGTATTGCGTAAAAGTGTTTGTTGTTAGAAGTGAAATACTTTTAAGACAATTGAAGGCAAATGGTACAATGAGGTCTCTAACTGAAACTTTTTCTCATTCATTTTGACAGGAAAAGCTCTACTGGAATATGAGAAAGTACAAACAAATGTCTTAGATTTTTATCATACAGAAGTCCCAACAAATCAACAAGGAAAGGGAATTGCAAAACATCTAGTCAAGGTATATATTGTTTGCTTTTGTCATCTAATCTTTTTTAAAAGTCAAGACTGTTGGAAGGAATGTCAGATTGAGAGGGGGGTGCTGAACAACTGAAAATATTTGATGATGCAATGATTTTATGATGTCATACTATTGTTTTCAAAATTATTGCCCCCACTTCCGACGGGCCTGTAAGTAGGTCAACCATAGTTGACTCTTTTTCTATCTGCTACCCATGAAGGTTTGGTTGGGTGACACTCCAATCCCCGCTCATAACCAATTTCGGGCATCTTTTCATTATTTTCATTGTCCTTTCAGGAAGCCATAGAATATGCTTTTGGCAATAATTTCAAAGTAAAGCCATCTTGTAGTTATGTTCTGAAGTATGTCAATGAAAATATCGAGACTTCTGAAATGGATAAGATCATGATGTAAAGTTGATTGCCTTAGCAAAAGCTAAGACCAGGTGACTTGTTAACAATATTTATAAATGTTTAAATAGGATTATTTCTTGCACTTGGTGACTTTTTTCGTTTAGTCATTTTGTGAAAAAGAATTGTGTAATATATCTCAAAGAGGTAATCCAGGGTGGAATAATTTGAGTATTTAATATTCTTCACAAATCATCTTACTCATCCCGATTCCTTTAATTTCTTATTAGACATAAAAACTTTTTGTCTGCACTCTTCAAAGTAGACACATCAAAAACCTACTGAAATTATTGACAATAAATTCCACCTTCAAGTTGTCAATTGATTCAAGTTGTCTCTAACATTTTCCCTGAGGAGTGACAGACAAAAAAGCTTTTGCGAAACAAGATTTTGGCAATAAGAAATTAAACATTGTTGCTATATATTTATTTTGGAATTATCAATCAAATATACAATACATAGATAAGATTCAATAACGCTAAAAAACGAAATCAGACTAATACAATTATAGATTGTAAAAGAAGTTGAAACTAACATCTCAATGGGTATATATTCAAATAAAATATTATACAAAAACAATATACACCAGGTATCAAAGTATATTGTATATAATATATAACAGAGTGTAATAAAAACAAGTTAAATATAATATCATGTGCCGACTTGGCGAAATACAGCTTTAACTCATGGTTATTATAGGTACTGTTATTGTAAGAAGGAAATACCAAACTATCTAACTTTTCAAGTTTTAATTGATTCTAATGAATGTTGATTTAGACAGACTACACTGGTCTTACAGAAAATTCTAAAGAGCATACTGTTTTGTGAATCAGCTTTTTACTTCCAAACGAAAACTTTTCCACTTGAATTACCTCCAGCAAGGATATTTAAAGTCGGATGAAATACATTCAGGGATGTTATTGATGATAAATTTTCATGACTCATCTCTGCTATCTTGCTTCCTTTCCCGTCAGAAGTATAGAAATCAACCTTAAAAATACAATGAAGATATTCACTTGAAGAATCGCAAGAATTATTTCACCTGACACTCATCAGTGTATAAACGTCAGAAATAGCCTGAAAGAAATAGACCAAAACATCGGTTTCATCTGACGTTTGTACACTGAAGAACTAGTGCAATTTGAACGTTGTTTGTAACAATTTTTGCATCAGCCAAGGGCCTACTTACATGCTTGGCTGATTCAACTCAAAGAGAAGTCATTCGGCTCTTTTTCAATGACCCACAACCCAAACCAAGTTCAAATGCAGTTGGAACTTTGCACCATTTGCACCATTTGCACCGTTTGGGTCTTTCTTAATGACTTTACAACCCAAAATACAAAGTGGGAAAAATTCTCAAGGTTGATAATATGCGGTTATTGAACGATTGCGAGTTCAATGCTGGAAAATATTCGGACCGAAGCACAACATACAATAAGCAGAAGTTGGAATATTTTCCTGCATTGATCAAGCAATCGTTCAATAAAGGCTTTATTATATGGTGTTCGAAAATTATATAGAGTATTTTCAAACTTTGATAGAGAATATTTACCCAAGAAACATCACTTGTCGGTATTTCATTTTCCCATCTCAATCTCTCTCACTTGATCAATAAGAAATTACGTGGCTATATCACGTGGTTATACCAACGCTGGTCAATACGGCTTTTACGGCTTTACAGAACCAATCAGATTGCGCCGTTGCCGGTCCGAACAGTCATATTTTTAAACACCATATAAAAAACATTCACTTACTGCTCTGGGTCGTCCCATGCTTCCAATTACAAAGCAATCATCTGTCTTTGGATCCCATGATGCTCTGAATTTAGTCAACCATCGACCAGTTTGGTTGTTATGTCTTTAAAAATATTTAAATCAAATGAAACGCAAGATAAAACTCTAGATAAGGTTGTTCTCATGAAAAGCATATAGCATCTGTTAAAAGCAATCTATGAATTTTCTCAATATCCTCAAAAGAAAACTATTATGTAGAACGTTAAACATTAAATAAATAGACAAAATAAGAAAGGAGGAATTTTAAAAAGGATCACAAGCGACAACTCATCAAATCCGAAATGATGAAACAGCGGTTGCAAGAAAAAACACTGGGAAAGTTAGCTCTAAAAGAATACTTGAAAAACATGAAAGGTAATAGAGGAAGCCAGAAAACAACGACCAAAACGACAATAATATGAAAGCAATAAACAAAATGTAGATGAATTCGTGACAACTCAGAGCAAACCTAATGGAAAAGAACAATAGGAAGTCAAAGAGCCTATAAGAAGTAGAAGAAGAAGAAACAAGAAGAAGAAGAAGAAGAAGAAGAAGAAGAAGAAGAAGAAGAAGAAGAAGAAGAAGAAGAAGAAGAAGAAGAAGAAGAAGAAGAAGAAGAAGAAGAAGAAGAAGAAGAAGAAGAAGAAGAAGAAGAAGAAACAGGAAGAAGAAGAAGAAACAAGAAGCAGAAACAGGAAGAAGAAGAAGAAAGAAAGAAGAGGAAGAAAGAAGAACAAGAAGAACAAGAAGAAGAACAAGAAAAAGAAGAAGAAGAAGAAAGAGAAGAAGAGGAAGAAGAAGAGGAAGAAATAGAATTGCTGCAATCGAGAAAGAATATCGAGACAAAACTGCCATCATCTATAACGTTGTGAAATAACGGGACACTTGATGCGTGATATCCTGCGTATTATTGATGCGTATATCTCCCCTTTGTTTACTTTTATGTTTCCAGCAACAATTATGCGCAGAAATAGAAGGCAATATAGCAATTCAAAAACATGTCACATTATGAGCTTACCTTAGCATACACTTTGAAGGAGTTTGAAGAACGCCAGAAGAATTCACATCGTATACCCTACAAGTTTAGATTACATTTTTTATGGCAATAATAACCAATTAACTTTTATTCTTGTGAATAGACCGTTCCAAAACCTCAGGATTTGAGGCAGAGTAATTCGGATTGTCTCAAAAAACAAAATTCTTCCTTCTTGTATCTATTGTTGACCGGAGATCCTGTTCGTTTGTGCTATTTTCGTTTTAAACGCTTTTACACATCTCTGGATTGAAGGCAGAGTAAGGTAAAAACTCACATAACATAGACGTTTCTCTATCTAGTTAAACAGCAACTCAAGAGTTCAGAACAGTATTCAACCTTCCTCCAGACAAACATACCCCTAGCTGACAATCTTCCTCACTTAACAATGAAAAATAAGCGTAGGGCGAAGTAGTTTGGTGTTTTTCTAATGGACCTTCCTCCAATCAAAGACTGTGTGACCGTAGCTTTTTCCTGACTCTGTCTAAGCATCTTTTTAAAAGTGTTTGTTTTATCGTGGAATAATAGATTTGAACACTCAAAAAGATGTTTCTCCATCTGATTGCTCATAAAAACGATTCAAAGCCTATTTCTAGGTTTATGGTCTATTTCTAGCCTAAGGCTATTGAATCGACTTTATTGCAGGGTGCAGCTACACACGGCCACTCATTAATAGTAGCCATATACCCCTTTATACACCTGGATAGAGAGAGGAACACTTGTGTCAACAACTTGCCCAAGGTTTTTATCTTTGCAAACACAGATGGAAAGACAGTGAATGTGAACGGGGCAAAAAGAAATATAAAACTGATTACAAACAAATATATATAGGTTTACCTTATTGTATCATCTAGTGATGTTGTTAGAACTTTATTTCCAGTTTGCGGAGAGAAGAATACTGACGATGTTACTCTGTGACAACTTATTTCACTCAATTTCGATTTGATGTTTTTCGCTTTTCTGAGATCCCACGTTGCCACTGACCTATAGATTATTAAACACATTCCGTTAAAACTTCTTAAGATGATTTGAAACTTAAATAATTAAACAATATACTAATGCTTGTCTTTCTACGATATGTTCTTTACCAAAAAGACAAGTATGCAAATGGACATCTTAATTCGCATCAATAAGCAATTAGATGGCCCATGGCTCACGCTATCACATGCCCACATGATCACATGTCACTAATTCTAAGGCAACTCTAACTTTGGGGTTCTATGTTTTGCTTACTGTAGTAAAATCTACAGTCCCACATTTCTGCAGCCAAGCAGTATTTCTTGGTAAAAGCGAGGGTAAAATGTGGAAAGAAACTTTTTCATATTAATGCCTAACGTGGACTCAGTAACTTCAAAATTCTACAATTGTTTTGAAAAATACAGTTGCAACTTCTATCAAAAAGGTTTTGCACTCGAGGATATCTGAATCCTTTTTTGAAGTGCACATATTTCGTCATTTTACAGCTAGCCCCTCTGCTAATGTTAGAATAAAGAGCAGAACGGCGGGCAACGCAATTTCTTCGAATTAATTATACATTTATTGTATTCTTTGTATTCTTACCCATCTTGACAACTGGTTACAATCAGATGTTCATTAACAGGATGGCAGTCGACCCAACGAACTAACTTTCCATGTGCAACAAAATTATTTTCTTCTTTTCTAAAAATGGAAAGAACGATTTGTAATGAGATAACATAGTCAAAAGTTGTCTCTTAGGAGTTGTCTCTCATTGTCTATTCTAGGTATATAAGCAGCTCCCCAGTTATTGTGAAGATACTGATAAAGATTAATAGGTCGAAATATTCAAACATGAAAGACTTATGAAAGAATAGCAGCTATGAGTTCAAATAACAAGTTCAGGAACTACAATGCCTGCCAGAATTAGTTGGAACACCCATCATATTTCCAGTCTTTTTCCAATGAGAGTGTTTACAATTCTAAGCACAACTCACTGACTCAATCCCCCCTGAAAACAATGTTGTTTCGTTATGTTGAAGAGTGCTGTTGCGTGATTTTAATGTTCATATGCACCTGAAAAGTTTTATCATTCAATAGACCAACATTGTTTACAGAGGGGCAGGGGAGACTTTGCGTTGAGTAGGAAATCCAGTCTGGTGTTCCAAGTATTCAGACAGGCATTGTAGCTTGAAGAGTTTAAACTCAGAGAAGACCGCGAAACATTGAGTAGCTACTACGAGACTAGGAGTGAGTTGTCAAGCAATTGTCCCTAATGCCAAAACAACAGATTTCAGCTAGTCAGGTATTGTTTGAGTTATATCGCAAAGGACGAAATGGTCACAATTGACAAAGAAATGCCTCTTACCCAGTTCTGATATCAATTACTCCTACTGTGTAATCACCTTTCCCAACAACGATAGTTTTACTTGACTTTGCAACCCATGAAAATGCATTTAACGTCACATCCTCATCTTCTGGTTCCGCGTATACCTGTCACAAATAATAACTCTCATTTATTAATTCGTGGAGAAGCAGCATGTGTGAACAGTTCGTCGATTGTCTACGATCAGGTGTGAAAAATTTGAGAGCCAGGCTAAACTATGATTGTTGCAATGTTTATCTCTTCCCTTCCGTTTTGATTTGATCCAGAATATATCCTGTTTTCTTTGCATTTAAAGCTTAATTTTTCTTAAAATATAGCATTTTGTGGTTTTTACCTGAGTGAAAAGTTGTTTCTCTAAATCTCCACATCTCAGAGTTCCATCATAAGAGCAGC
Organism: Chrysaora quinquecirrha; assembly: GCA_014526335.1. Taxonomy (NCBI): domain Eukaryota; kingdom Metazoa; phylum Cnidaria; class Scyphozoa; order Semaeostomeae; family Pelagiidae; genus Chrysaora; species Chrysaora quinquecirrha. The sequence goes on from JACTAT010000032.1 coordinate 10,674,073, forward strand.
TGTATAGTTTTGTGTAATCTTCAGGACACACCGTTATAGAATTAATAGGTCTTGTGTGTGGTTCAAATAAATAAACACCATCTTGTGCTTCTTTTGAGTCCTGAAAATAATGATTTCGTTTTAAAGTACATGTATGTCATTCAACAAGAAATGCAGTTGTTGAGATTGTTGGGAAAGTTTTTCTTCCATGGCTACAAAGACTAAGGTGCAAAGTTTGAAGGTATTGAGGCGTTGTGGTGTTATCAAGCTGACTCGTGGTGTCAGGAGCTCAGTTTGGTCAGGGTTCGAGCCTAGCCACGGCAGCGTCACAGCCAGGGTCGACCTACTACTGAGACCCTAACGACTGGCGCCAAAACACCATTTTCACCTTTACTAAGTGTTTCCCGAGTTTTTACAGGCAAATGACGTGTGTTCGGACAGGCTGATTGGTTAGAGTTTTCGATCTTCTGACAAATCGATCTTGTCTTAAAATTTCACTTTTTTACGCTCGAACAATTTTTACCTTACAATATAAAATATCCATATCATTGAAATAGTAGTGAAAACGTCTAGTTAGAATCACGAATACTTGCTTGGTTAGCAAGCGTAAAATTATTTAGGGATCGTCTCCTAAAAGTATAGTAAAAATCGTATCTATACGATAATTTGGAGACGATCCCTTACTAGGTATAAAATTTGATCTTGCATAGAACGTGAGCCCAATACATCTAATTGTTGATGTGATCTTAGTAGGGAAAAGCAGATTTTCTACGAATTACATTTGTTGCTACTGATATCTGCCTGTCTTGTTTTCAGCTATTATCTCCGATAGTCTTTGGTAGAAAGCCCTATGATCTTCTTCCATCGCATCATTCACTGGAAACACTAAAGGTGTAAACGTATTTTACGAGAAAAATGTCAGATTGTGCAGTTGATAGAACAATGGCGTACAGAACCGTGTTCGCAGGTTTTTTTATCATCATTAAAAAAAAGAAGACAAAACAGTCTACAGTCTACTGTGCCATCCAAAGCAGGAAAAGACACGGTCATCTGGTCCCTATTTCGGATGACACTTACAATTCTAATACTTAAGCAAAAAAAAACAGGTAGAATCTAATATATCTCATTGCCAAACAACGAAAAAAAGACCCTAAATTCTTTCAAATTTAGGGTCCATGTGGTTCTTAACGGTCCTGATCCTATGCTCTAACAAAACTACTTCCGATATTCCAATCCTGCTGTCTCAAATATTTCATCTAATGGTACAACTTCCGATCTTAAACTATGCCGTAAATGTACTTACCACATCCCAAATGCCAATTCTGCCCCATTTGCTGCCAGCCATGACCAATAGCTTGCTCTCCATAGGGTGCATAGTCAATGAAAATATTCTGTTTGGTGTCACTTTTGCTGCATGATTTTCAGCTATGCTTAGAGCTTCGATTCTTTTGCGGTATCTACAAAAAGCACAGAAACATGAGTCATTTCTTTTACGACGGGTATCTATTTAAGTAGCTTTGGCTGGCGATTTGCTTCGATTGAAGCTCCTGCCCTTGTTTCAAGTTTCAAGTCTACTTGCATTGATGAGGATTTTCGATACTTGAGAACTGAGCATGCACAGTGGTGAAGTCTTTTGGTTGCCAATTTCTCGGACATAGACAAACAGCGGAAAAATCCCTGGATATACTTGAAAGCATTTTTCGTCTGACACTCCTCAGAGTATAGACATCAGAAACAGACGGACACAAATGAATAAGGCCGTATTTATATCCAGATGCAGATCGAAATGCATTACATACATACATACATACATACTTTTTTTGATAACGCAGGACAGTAAAAGGCAGCATCTGCTGATGTGGGCCTGCTTAACTACATAACATACTTAAATCTAGATAAAAATGAGTAGCTATAAAAAAATTTATAATTACAATATCTTAAAAATAGATGTAATCAATGTTTCTTTGTTTTATAATAGACGAATGAAAGCTGGTGGGATATAGAAAATACATTAATAGAAAAAGCTGGTGGGATATAGCGGGATGACCAATAGAATTAATTGAAGAGTCCAAGTGAGAAAACGAACTCTTTCTGTCTGTCTACACAAGACTGGCCTTTTGGTTTTGATTTTGATATTGACAAGATATAGAATAAATACTGAAAAATCAAGAATTGCAAAAACTTACTCATTGAGATCTGTTTTGTTTTCATTGTTTTTAAACGCAATTTTCTTTCTTGAACACTGATAGAATAAGTAAAGAAGAGCAGTAAATTGAAAGCTAAGAAATTAACGGATGAAATAGGCAATGAATTATTTTGCATGCTATCATGGATCACACAGTAGGTCCTCACTTTTCAGAATCAGATGTATAAGAAGCTCCAGCCCAGACAATTTCGCATCACAATAAACAAAAGTAAAACAATAGTCTATTTTTCAAACAATAGGCTGCATCCAAATGTGTTGTTTCTTAAAAGCGGGGACACAATGTACAGCAAGTTGAGAGAATCTTACTTTCATGCTGAGATCCAGCCATTGTTGAACTGCTTTGCTGCAAATGTCTTTATCAACATTATTGCTTGGTATCATTTCAAGAGGTCCTGATGGCTTTCTTGTCTACGAAAATAATATCACAGAGCATGCAAATATTATGGCTATAATTAGTGAAAACATGCTTAAGTACTTTGCAACACCGAGATAGCAAAAAAGAGCAAACACGTCTTTGGTAATGCTTCAAAGATTTTTTGTCTCAAACCCCCTCAGAGTTTTATTAAGGTCAGAAATAGAACAAAACAATCTATTTATACGCAGAATTTTTGCCCAGATGCAGATTGAAATTCAATTGTTTTCAACTGTTCTTGACATTTATGCTCTGCCCAGGAGTGTTAGATGAAGAAAAGCTTCTTAGTATAACCATGATTCAGCTCTCCTAGTTACCTTGAAGTTTTGTAAAACTCATTGGTAACATTTATTTCATGGACCCAGTTGTCCATTTCAAAATGTGTCCAGGACCCAAGGACATACGGCACTGCGACATGCTACAACTTAGTTCCATGGAAACACTGGTTCCCGTTAGATCACCAAAGTTAAACATGGTTTGGTACATGTTGTTTCCATGATGGGATACCTCTTGGACATACTTTGACTGTTGTAGATACAACTCCGTACCAAGGTGTAAAATTGGTGCCTTAGGGGTTAAGGCCTTTAGAAGCTCTCAATGCGCCAAGTGTATGGCTGCATGAACCAACCCAAGCTAGGGGGGTTAATTGGCCCAAGCTAAGGAGGAAATTGATTTTAAAGCACTGTTGAACATTTGCAGTTATAGAAAAATGGCGCTACATAAAAGTAATGCCTTTATCTTTACCTTTCCCTTTAAAAACAAAAAGGTTACCTACATGATCATCAACTTTTCTGCTATCAGCTTCAACACCATTCAATCCAAATCTTGTCAATGGTTTACTGTAATAACGTACTTGCCTGAACTAAATAGAGAGATAGGTGCAGAGACTAAGTTGTGATGGATTCCTTTTTATCACAAAGGAAGTTAAACAGAAGGAAATAACTTCAGAATTTAAGCACTTACTTGCTCAGACAGTGTGGTTTTCTCTTCTTGAGGGAGTTCAGGCAATGGAACTCCCAAAGGATCTAATCTTTGTAATCGCATTGATGCTCGTCTTGGAGGAGGGGGCTCTTTTGGTTTCTTTTCTCTAGAAAATGAAAAAATTGAATTTGCATGGTGATGATTATGTTTGGAACATAACAAGTATGGTCTGTTCCAGGGAGCCAGAGGCACAGGGGCAGCAGGGGTATTGTCCCCATTGCCCAAACAAAAAATGGGAAAGTTCTATGATTTTCCTATTTTTTTGCCCTGAATTTGATGCTTCTGCCCCTGCTGCCTAGTGCCCTGATAACTTTCTTCTGGCAGCTCTGGTCTATCTATTCCATGTGTTTTAGCTATCCATGTCAGCGTGATTGGTAAAAAGAAAATATTAAAAAACATGCTTTACCTTTTCAGACCATATGTTTTTGTTTGTTTTATGGATGTTGATGCTGCTGTCTTGAGACTGGTTTTTGCCTAAGAATAACAAATGTCAATTTCAAATTCTACTCTGGTTCCCGATTCGCAAATTTAATTTCTTTTTATTTCCACAGTTAGGGGGGGGGGATTTCACATAGAGATCGGCCAGCCTGTTAAGGCAAGTTGGCTCGTCTCTTAGATCTGACGTGTTAGAAAACATGTTAAAAAAATGCAAGTTGTGGCTTTCAAACAAAAAAGGAGTATGGTTTATCTACCTGGTGTAAGTTAAGTTTTTCAAAGAATTTCTCATTTGTTTTGATATTGGCCAATCTTTCTAATTCATAAGCTGACAATCCGTGATCACTGCCACGACCATCATCATCATCATCATCATTATCATCAACGTCATTGTTTTCCTTGTCATCAAAATCATTGTTTTTCTCGTCATCACTTGAGAAATCCTCTGATTCATCATTACTGTTTTCTTCTTCAGACTCATCTTCTTTTTGCTTCTGTCAAGATAAAGTTTACATTGTCTGTTTATACGAAGATAATATTGATCATTATAGATCACTTCAGTAGAATTTGAAATTTTTCAAAATCGCAAGATATCAATTGTTTGTTGCGAAAATCGTATTTAGCACCCAAAAATTAGTCTAGTTACAGAGTTTTACTATCTTAGCAATAATATTATCAATTTTATGAGTGTTCAAAGTTTGCGAGTTTATTAGGGCTCAGACAGTGTGGGGTAAAATGTTTTACCAAGGTCATTTTTCGTGGTCAAAGCCTTTATGAAACTGGGAACTTTGAATGCTCGTAAAATTAAGAACATAAGCGCAAGGACAGTGAAATTTTGCACCAAGCTATGTTTTGGATGCTTTATAAGATTTCCGCATGAAAAACTCAATACTTTGTTATTTCAAAAATTGTTATCCTGTTGGCCATCTACCGAAGTGATCTATTGTTTAAATATGATGACAAAGCTGTTATATGCTACAAATCAATACTGATGAATGAGTTCTCGGTTCTGCAAACAATAGGGCAGGGGCACTGTTTTCTATTGTTTTCACCAAAATCACACACAAGTTCTTTGGTGTACAAAGCATCTCTCTTTTTTTTATACTTAACCCGCGCTTAACACTTTCAGCAAGTCATGCTTGATCTGCTTGCCTTGCCTATTTGCAATGCAAGTAACAGGCAATTCTGTTACACTTGGGGGTCTGTCTAAGGAAACGAAATTACGAAATTAATATTCGGTATTTTTATCATGCGTTTACCCTTTTAAACTGTGATCTTTTAGACTTGACATATGGTGAACTGACTTCGGGTTTTCTTGTTGATGACGTCGTCTTTTGATATTTCACAGATCTTTGGGCTTCTGATGATAATAAATCTTCGTCAGAAAAATTCTCATTTTTACGTTTTCTTTCTCTTGTACTTCTTCTTAAAGAACTCATCTTGAGTTACCAAAGATCGATTTATTATAAGCTAAAAACTAAATATTCCTGAGCTAATTTTGCTAGATCATTGATCAGTGATCAATGTTATGTAATTTTTGGTTTTGATCCAAAAGTTGGCGGGAAAAAATTCCACATGTAGAGGTTGCTGTTGTTGTTCAATTGTTGTTGTTGACGCGTAACAAAATGGCAGGCAAAGAATTGGTTGGAAGACTGGTTTATCTGGCAAAAGCATGCAAAATAAGGACTCCTATGAGATTTTCTAACTATTTAAACACAAATGTAAGGTTTCTTTCAACTACAGCAGCTTTTGCAAGCAAAAAAGAGCCGAAAATCTACACGAAAACCGGCGATAAAGGCTCCTCAAGTTTGTTCACTGGGGAGAGAAGACTAAAGAATGACGTCATATTTGAGGCATTGGGAACAACTGATGAACTGTCGTCATATCTTGGACTTGCAAGAGAGTTCTGTTTAGAAGTTAAAGTTGATGAAATTGTAACGAAACTTGAAGATATTCAATGTGTGTTGCAAGATGTTGCATCAAATGTTGCAACACCAAACACCCAAGCATCTCTAATGCATAAAGCTAAAACAGAATTCAATGCAAGTGTTGAAGAGCTTGAAGAATGGATCGATCAATACCATAATCAACTTCCCCCACTTAGAAACTTCATTCTGCCATCAGGGGGAAAAGGCAGTGCAACACTGCATGTTGCAAGGTCTGTAAGTCGAAGGTTGGAGAGAACACTTGTGCCCCTGTTGAATGAAAATGATATTGATGCTGATGTTTTTCGATATGTCAATAGACTGAGTGATTTTTTATTTACTGCTGCACGATTCATTGCGAATAAGCAAGGAAAGCCAGAACTTATTTATAAAAGAAAATTGAAAACAGTTAAGAAACAATGACAATTAAATTTTTTCAATGACTTTTTAGTTATTTATTTCCAAAGTAATGTTACGATTTTGCCAGCACCGTAATTTGGAAGACATCCATGCATAAAGATGAATATGCCCTTGCTGCAAGCAAGCTAGCAATCTTTATTTGTTAACGTAGGTCAAGGTTTCTGGCTGCTTAGCCGCCCCCAGCCTCAATGCTCAGCTGCCTTATCTCGTCCCAAACTGTCCAGCGTGGATGCTAAGCAGGCTTTTCTCGTCGCAGACGGGCTGACCTTAATGCCCAGCCAGCTTTAATCGTCCCAGACTGACCAGGGTCGATGCTCAGGGGGCTTTTCTCGACCCATTCGGGCCAGATTTTCATCCGGCTTTTCTCGACATATACGGGCCAGCCTTGTTGCTCAGCCCTGCTCAGCAGGCTCTTATTGTCCCAGACTGGCCAGCGTCTATGCTCAGACGGCTTTATCGTGTCACACTGGCCAGCGGCGATGCTCAGGGGTTTTTTCTCGATCCATGCGGGCTACGGTCCACCGGCTTTTCTCATTCCAGACTAGCCAGCGTCGATGCCCAGGCAGCTTTTTTCCACCCATACGGGCCAGCCTCAATGCTTAGCTGCCTTCTGCCGACCCATACGGGCCAGCCTCAATGCTTAGCTGCCTTCTGCCGACCCATACGGGCCAGCCTCAATGCTTAGCTGCCTTCTGCCGACCCATACGGGCCAGCCTCAATGCTTAGCTGCCTTCTGCCGACCCATACGGGCCAGCCTCAATGCTTAGCTGCCTTCTGCCGACCCATACGGGCCAGCCTCAATGCTTAGCTGCCTTCTGCCGACCCATACGGGCCGGCCTCAATGCTTAGCTGCCTTCTGCCGACCCATACGGGCCAGCCTCAATGCTTAGCTGCCTTCTGCCGACCCATACGGGCCAGCCTCAATGCTTAGCTGCCTTCTGCCGACCCATACGGGCCAGCCTCAATGCTTAGCTGCCTTCTGCCGACCCATACGGGCCAGCCTCAATGCTTAGCTGCCTTCTGCCGACCCATACGGGCCAGCCTCAATGCTTAGCTGCCTTCTGCCGACCCATACGGGCCAGCCTCAATGCTTAGCTGCCTTCTGCCGACCCATACGGGCCGGCCTCAATGCTTAGCTGCCTTCTGCCGACCCATACGGGCCAGCCTCAATGCTTAGCTGCCTTCTGCCGACCCATACGGGCCGGCCTCAATGCTTAGCTGCCTTCTGCCGACCCATACGGGCCAGCCTCAATGCTTAGCTGCCTTCTGCCGACCCATACGGGCCAGCCTCAATGCTTAGCTGCCTTCTGCCGACCCATACGGGCCAGCCTCAATGCTTAGCTGCCTTCTGCCGACCCATACGGGCCGGCCTCAATGCTTAGCTGCCTTCTGCCGACCCATACGGGCCAGCCTCAATGCTTAGCTGCCTTCTGCCGACCCATACGGGCCGGCCTCAATGCTTAGCTGCCTTCTGCCGACCCATACGGGCCAGCCTCAATGCTTAGCTGCCTTCTGCCGACCCATACGGGCCGGCCTCAATGCTTAGCTGCCTTCTGCCGACCCATACGGGCCAGCCTCAATGCTTAGCTGCCTTCTGCCGACCCATACGGGCCGGCCTCAATGCTTAGCTGCCTTCTGCCGACCCATACGGGCCAGCCTCAATGCTTAGCTGCCTTCTGCCGACCCATACGGGCCAGCCTCAATGCTTAGCTGCCTTCTGCCGACCCATACGGGCCAGCCTCAATGCTTAGGTGGCATTGCTATTGAACTATAAAGCGGCTTTTCTTCGAAAAATTCATAATCTTTTTATTCACATGAGAAAATGATATTAAAATGATATTCTGTTCTAAATATCGTAACATTAACAATAACAAAATGAACTGTCAGAGGCCTTTCTTTGGCTGAAAACAAAAACTAAATAAGTTTAAATATCCAGCTAGTCTTTAGAACGTAATCATTTGCATCTTGCATCTCTATTCGCCTAACATGGACCAATTTAGTGATTCGAAACATCAAAAAGTTCCAATTCTCTCGGCTTCTTGACCCAAGTACCAAACTTTGAACTTGTAAACTGTCTGTTCATGACTTGTTTCGCAGTTTGGAAACTCTGGGCAGCTTCTTTCGCCTCTCTGTAAGTATCAAAGTCCATCAAATGATGCAATTTCGCAACTTTTGAGCAGACCTGTTTGAAATGTTGAAATAGTTCCGCCTTGCAAAGTCTCGATGGAGTTGGGGCGTTATCAGTTCGAGTCAAGCAGCATCCAGCTCTTCCGTCAGTCACCTCCACACCTTTGCATCCCAGATGCCAATTGATGCTGAGATTGTTGGTTTTTTCTGTTTCGCGTGGTGGATCATAAGCAGTGACGCGTCCTAACCACGGATGATTCAAGAAGTATGGCATAGGGAGATCCTTATCAACGTCAGATTGTTTTTGTAATCTACAGCAAACAGCTCTTGACAGATGCCCATGATCATACAGATAACCCAGGGTTATTGACTCAAGATATATCGGATCAGTTAGGTGACTGAGCAAAGCTCCTTGCAAACCAAGAATATTCCACCTGCAAACTTTATCAGTGCATGACATTGTACGTAGTCTCTTCCCCATTACAATGCCATCCCAAGTCTGCGGACCATCTGAGGGATCAATTGGGATGGTTCCTTCTCCATCTTCGATCTTCGTCCGCAGTAAACCTTGTTGTTTGGAGCTGAAGACCGGTGAATGGTCTCTCGGGGCATTGACTGCGGCACTTGGATCCAAACTAGCAGAGTCTCGTGGTGAAAACAAAGCTCCATCGCCACATGGTGCTGTGCTGATATACAAATGAAACGTTACGCCATCCTTCACTTGCAGGCAGCCGTTTAATCCTCCCTCTTCAAACAACGATCCTTTCTGGGAATAAAAGTTATCGATCTCTGAATACAAGAAATGAAGAAAGGATCTTCTGCATATTATTTCAGCATGTGAATCGTTCACTGTTTTTCCTTCCAAATTCAAACGATCCCCGGTGATACATCGATTTCCAGCCCCAATACTGACAACCTTGCCGATATTATCACTATAGCTTTTCATTATCATTGCAGCAATGACTTTCCTTCCAGCAAATTTCTCCTGAACCTCTGCGGAAATGGTGATAAAGGCTTGATGACTTAACATTGCTATTCTATCAAAATGCGTCAATGCTTGAGATACATTGGGACTGCTTTGAACGCGTGTTGCTGCTTGTTGAGACAGAATCTCTCGTAATGCCAGATCTGCAGCTTCTCTTCTGGCATCCTTCATATTCCCTGCCGATGCTGCATTATACATCTTTCCGTTCATCATGACAGCAACCAGAAACTTGTTGGGTCCACCTTTGGCTTCATTTAGCACTTCAAATGATATTTCCATCTGGTTCTTCTGTGCATACTCGTTCAGTGCACTAACAGGGTTTTTATTGAGTGCAGCGAATGTGATGCCAGATAACTCTGATGGTGCTGATGCTGCCCCTGGTCGATTTGGGATTGATCTGACTATATCTGTACTCTGCCAGGACATCTCCTTTGGTGCTGCTGGTCGGTTGGATGTTGGCCTAGCAGCATCCCTGCTTTGCCAAGCTGAATGCATGCTAGAAGGACCCGTCTGCCCTGGCAATGATGGCATAGGATGTGACTGTTGCATCAAAGATCTATCTGTATTGATATGCTGATTTCGCACATTGCTTAGTGAAGTTTGGGGTGCAACTCCAGCTGCATTTCTTGGCCAAGATAACTGCCTTGCAAATTGGCTTACTGGTTGTGGTTGGTGGAAAGAGCTTTGTTGACCATGTGCCGAGTCAGATGCAAGAGATTGGTTGTGGACATTACTACGTGATGAATGAATAGGATTAGGGCTGGGGGATTCTCTTCCTTTTTGACTTGAAGTGGGCAAAGATGAGCCGAGTTTCCAAGAGGGTGGTTGATTGGTATGTTTGTTAATGATGCCTCTTCTTTGCATCTCATACAAAATTGGGTTCACTTCCTTTTTCTTGCCTTTGTTGACAGCTTTAGCGATTTCTAATGTTGCAACAGGTCTGTGGAATTGCTTCAGGAAATCAACAATCTTATCAATCATCTCCTCATCATTACCTTGCATACTACTGTTGTCAAATCTGTCTTCTGGAAAATTTTCCATCAATGGTTTCAATTGAGAAATGTCTTGCTGGACAGACTGATGTTGTGCTTTTTGTCTGTATGACATACTTCTTTGATCAGTTGAGAATGGGCTGCTGAACCTACTTTGATTCTGATGAACAGAATCATAATCCCTACTCTGATTTTGATTATATCTTTGGTGTTGTACCCCAGGACTGCTTTTTTGACCATACCCTGATGCATTTTCATGATCATATGGATGCTTCTCATTGCCTCTGTCTTTGTAACTAAAATAATCTGATATGACTGGCAGATTGCTAGTTTTCTTATTGTCATCTGACACTTGTGTAGATGCAGGAAGCAATTCATGGGGGGCTTTTGGCAAGTGGGACATCTTAGCTGGCTGGATGCCTTTAGGGGAGGAAAGCCCTCTCTCAGGGGGTTGGTTTGGCATAGCAGTGGTTGGTCTGTGCTGTTGCTGAGATTCCCAAGTGGATTGCAGGATGCCTCCTCTACCAATTCCTGATGCTGGTGCCTTGTGGATGGCATCAGCAGTGCTCTTATAATGCAAACTGCCAATTGAGCTAGGTTGAACTGGGGCATGGTCCATTGGCATATGAGAATCTTCAACTTGTTTATCATCATTAGCAGCTGATACATGTTTTGGGTTTATATTTTCATCACTGGAATCAGCTTCAGACCAGTGTCTCTTATGGCCATGCTCATGAATTGGATGCTCACTTTCCATGCTCTCTGCTGTTTGTTGAGGGTCAAACATTTCAGCTTTTGTTGATATGGCGGAAGCACCTTCCTCAATGTGTCCAGAGACAGATCCAGCCTCACTACCAGATGCTTCATCATCAATATCCTCAATAGGAGGCATCATTTCATAATCCTGATCTACTGCCTGCCATTCAATTTTCTTGTTATTGGGTATTTTATGCACAAGATTTCTTTTTTCCAAGGCATAAAGAGTGGGATTAACTTGCTTTGCTGTTTTGAGGCCAATTCCTTTGCTTATCTGTAAAGCAGTTCTTGACTCATATTTCTGCTGCAGAAATCTGAGAATCTTTGATTCAAGACTGTCATCTACAGGCAAGGTTGCCAGACCTGGAAATAAATTTAAATGCAAATTAGCAATGACAAACAACTTACTAGAAAAGTAACCTTTTGAAATCTACCACATGCCGGTTCAACTTCAACAAACAAACAGGCAACAGGCCGATTATGCAAATCTTTGATCGGCCTAAATCAGTTTGTTTTCTCTCCATAAAGATACATTTTAAAAGCAAATATTCAATATTGTGTACCTTCTTCATGCTCTACAGCGTCCATTTCAAATCTTTCTTCGTTAATTATATCGATTAAAACAATTTAGCTCGATTGGCAGCTCATTTTAATAAGACATACTGTCAGTTCTTCTTTGTCCGCCATTTGCACGCTTCGATTTCTTCCAAGAAACACCAACCTGACCCGACCCAGGCTCTTTCGCCTTTATCCTTCTCTTCTCATTTCGATGGCAACGGTTTCAAGATGGATGCCGCTTTTGGGCCTAAAATATTTTGCACTTTCAAGATGATAATATTCACCTTGCAGGGTTAAAATGAAGAAGTTTTCTAAACTATTAATTACACGGAGTATTTGAAAAAACAACTCAGCTATAGCTGCAGTTGCTTCCTTTTAATTTGAACCAACCAGCTGTGCCTTTATTTTCTTATGCTGCTTGCTTTTTTGCCTTTTTCCTTTTTTCTTGCAAATAAAGCAAGCAAGCAAGCAGCTGATAGTGATGCCGTCTTGTTCAGGAGCAAATAGAGATTTCAGGTAAAGCGATGCAGACTTTGTGGAAGTGACAACATGTGAAAAGAATTGGCATCAACACCAAAATTTTTGAAGAGTATAAGAGAATAACTGACAGACAAAAAATGCAAGAAGTTCCTATTGTTGTTGCCGCTAGGGTAAGAAAAATTTAGATCAGAATGTTGTTTTTGAACCAGTGTGGAATCCATGCTATCTTTACGCTGGAGATTACGCCAATGAAAACTGCTTTCATGCCAAACGAAACAATAGATCCATTGTTCTATTAGGAAAATGGCAATGTTTGCTATTGTTTTCTGAAAGATTCACGCCAGTACGCCAACAATTTTCCAAACTCCACGCCGGATTTCTCTGGCGTAGGCTACATGGATTCCACCCTGGTCTTTGAATCAACTCAACAGAATGGAGCTTATTTGCACGAGTGTAGATCCAATCTAGCCCCTGGTTGCAAAGTTTGATGATAACAAGTCAACTACACTCACCCCACTTCCGACTTGCCCCACCTCAACATGGTCAAGTTAGAACTCTTTCGAGTCATGTTGCTTCTCACTTTCGCCAACTTGCACCATCTGTTAAGTTACCTTGCCTTGACTTTCAAGCCAACATGCTCTGCCGTTAAATTAATAATAGAAAGTTCAGTTGAGTCTATCAGGGTTTTGGAGCCCCAAATTCCATAGTAAATTGCATGAAAATCATCATAGAAAGCTTGTATGGGCATTCCTTGAAGACCAGCTCATTAATTTTGTTTAAATAAATTTCAGACTGTGGCAAGTTGACCTACAGGCTTGGCAATGTTACCAGAACACAAAGGTAACTTGATCTAGTGGGGAGTGTAGAGAATTAACCAGAAACCTTCTTAATGGCAAATAAAATATGAAAATTAAAACCAATTGAACTAGTTATTTTCAAATGCATAGCCTTAGCTCCGTTCATTTGAAGTAGATCTTTCATTGCAGGTGAGGCCACTGCTTGATCAAGAAAAACTTCACCATGAAGATCAATGTATTTCATTTGTAAATGACAAACCACAGTTGATTCTTGGTAAAAACAGAGGGTTTAAGTTTGATCATGTTTTTACACCTGAAGCAACCCAAGTGAGTTTATTCGACAATTTTTGACACAGGTTCCAACTCGCAGACCATTCCTTCTCAATCCCTGCTGCTCCATGCCAACTTCAGTTGCTACCAAGCTCAACCTTCCTACGTCTTCCGAAGGGTGAATAGCAGTCTTCTCTGATTGTGAATCCCTTGATGCAATGCGATTCACACTTCTACCTTAAGGGAATTTATTTTCGCGAGAATTAATTTTTGGGGTTTTCACGGATTTGGTCATTTCTGCGAAAATTAGTTCCTGCAAAATTCCGAAAATATGCTTGTCCGCGAAAAGAAATTCCCGCCAAATTTCCAAAATTTCAAAAAAAATCTGAAAATTTAGAAGGCTTCTGCAAATATAGGGAAATATTTCACTGAAAAACTGAATATGTTTTTTGCTTGTAAGATTTTTGGTCAAAAAAAGAAAGAAAGGCACTCAAACTATTCCTTGTTTCCTTTTCTTTTTATATGAAAATTATTTGATCCGCGAAAATAAGTTCCCGTAAAATTCCCTTCACCAACGAATCCTCAAAAAACTGCGAAAATAAATTCCGTTTTTTTCCGCGAAATTTCTGAGAAAAAAAGTCCGCGAAACTAAGTTCCCGCGAAAATTAATTCCCTTAAGGTATTTTTTTGATGCTCTATTTAACATTATTTGGCATTCTTTGTAATTGGACATTCCAGTTTCAAACAAAACAATGTTCTGCCCTTTCCAATTTATGCCACTAAAATACTATCTTGAATGTTCATACTGCCACATTGCATATTCTTCCATATTATGTGAACATAACATAATACAATTGTCTCAAAGAGAAACCCTTTTGCAAAACAATTACACTTTGTGTTATGAATTTGCCATTCAAAATAGCAAAATCTCTTTTTTCAGGACCAAGTGTATGAAAACTGTGTCAAGCCTTTGGTGAAATGCTGCTTTGATGGCTACAATGCAACTGTTTTTGCTTATGGACAAACGGTCAGTGGAAATGATATTAAAACTCAATTTCTTAAATGTGAAGTTTTAAGATCTATGACATTGATTTATATTCATTTCTTCTATATAGGGTACGAAAAATAATGATAAATAGATACTTAAAGAGTTGGATGCAACCAAATGAAACAGAGAACGATTCTCAACGCAATTTAATTCATGAAAAACTTTTTGCACACTAAGACCTTTCAAGCTAACGTTATCATCAGAGTGTGACTCGCAAGAAATCTTCTATATATTATATATAGATTATATTTGCCATGGATGGTGAATGCTAGGATAGATTTTTCCACAAGTGACATGCCACAATTGATGGGATTCGGACCTTGACTGCATGACCAGGTAGCCATGGAGCTATAGAGGTCAATGAAATTGCTGAGTAACTCCCCAAGTCATGTAGCTCAAGGTTCTTCTTTATCGCATAAACATTGTAATTGTGATGTTTATTTCTTATCAGGGATCTGGAAAAACATACACAATGGGAACAGGAAATTCTGTTGGTCTTCTTGAAACAGAGTTTGGAATTCTTCCGAGAGCCATCAATGAAATATTTCAAATCATTCAGGTTCCCTTATAAGATAATCTTCTTGCTTTTAACTTGAATAAGACTTTTATCCTTTTATACCTGAATAAACAGATAATAGGTCCTGCACATGGGTTGCAGCTCGCAGTTATCACTGCCCAACGTTAATTAGTAGTTGACTATTAGTTGGTAGCAGATAATCGCAAAACTTTAGCGACATCTAGCGATAGTAAAGGAGAGCCACCGACCTGTCTAAAACCAGCCTTTATTTCTGTTATCAACCGGCAGCTAAAAACTCGGTGTTTTGCAAATGAATTAGATAGTGATCGCTACGGCTAACGTTTTTCAAATTTTCAAGACAGAAAAATTTGTCATAAACTTTGAAACAAGCAGAGGAGATTAATCATTTATGGAGAATGGTTAATTCGCCTTGAAGTGACAACTTTTGAAGGTGATGTGGCGTCTTGGTGTAATCCAGCTGACTCGTGGTGTCAGGAGCTTAGTGTGGTCAGGGTTCGAGCCCAGCTACGATAGCGGCATAGAGACAGGGTCGAAGTCTCGATTGGTTAACCTACTACTGAGATCCCAGCGACTGGCGCTAAATGCACCACTTCATATCACCTTCACTGATTATAAAAAGTTGTCGATGATAGTTATCCACGAATAAAATTCATCATTTTAGGGATTTTTGCCTTCAGTTGGCGTTTTTTCTGACGATAAACGCTAGAAGGAGCTGTCGAATTTGTTATCGATTTCGAAAAAATCTCATCTTTCGTTTTTAAGAAAGTGGTTAAGGTTTAAGTAATTATTTTCTTTACTAGGTTTTATGCTGAACTTAGTGCATATTTGGAAATGTTATTTTTGTGCCATTGATTCTAGAAACGAAGTGGTCAAGTCGTGTTCAAAGTGAAAGTTTCATTTATTGAGATCTACAAAGAAGAGGCAAGAGATCTTCTTGAATTCGAAGGATCAGGAAAATATTTACACATCAGAGAAGATGATAAAGGAAATACTGGTAGGTGTTTCAAAAAAGGAACCCGCTTTGTAAATTGCTTTTATTTGCAAAAAATACTGTGTCCATAGGTTTGTTTCTTCCTAGAGTTATTCATGAAGTAAAGCAATATAAAGTGATGTTTGCATATTTCTCATTCCTTCCCAAATATGAGTACTAAATTTCATGCTGAAAATTTAAATTTTGACTTTGGTATGAAGGTTTCCTTACCGGGTTCCTATTTTTTGGAACACCTTGTATATACAAGGGTTTGCTTGTTCCATTCAGTGTTTTGGTTAAACAAGCAAATCACTCCCTTGGATTGGTATATCGTCAATTCTTCCAGCTTGGCAAATGAGCCAGGCTCTTCCCCCAACTGTGTTACTCGTTATCAATTTCTAGTTTTATTAAGGAAGAAGTTACCAGTGAGATGAACTGAGCCCTTAGTGTTAACAAGCAAATTATATATTTGTTCGTTGTGAGGCGAATCATTGTTTCATGTAGAGCTAAATGTCTAAAGACCCGCAAGATTGGGCTATATTGCTTCATAGCTTCGTTTCTCATTTTCGTTGACTTGAGGACTTCTTCCTCTCGTTCTTCTTCCTCTTCTTCTTGGTATTCTTCTTCGTCTATTTTCTTTTCGTTCTTCTTCTTCTCCACCTCCTCTGTTTTTCCCTTCTTCTTCTTCTACTTCTTCATCTCCTACTTTCGTTTCCTTCTTGATCTTCTTCTTTTCTTCTTCATCTTCTTCTTCTTCTTCTTCTTCTTCTTCTTCTTCTTCTTCTTCTTCTTCTTCAATCTAGAACCTAGTTAGCTAGAGGCAGCCACTGGATGTCAACTGTCTTTTAATACATTCCCAGAAGGCTGCTCCACCTATAATTGACAGATTGATCAGATCTTCTTTGGTTTGTTTTTCGCCAAATCATCTTTGTAGCTGTCCCAGTTCATTTCCACTCTTGAGAGATCCAAATTCTGCTACGTAGTCGTTCATCTCACATGACATCTGACAAAATGGTGCAGTCACATGTATTGATCGTCAGTAATCGTCTAGTCATTGGCCAGTTTTCAATCTAATTTGTCTTCTATCTTTAGTTGTCACAGGGTTACGAGAGGAATCAGTCCACTGCTTAGAAGATGTGAATGGTTGTCTTGATTCAGGAGCAGCATTACGTCATACAGCGTCAACAAGGATGAATGAATATTCAAGCAGATCTCATTGTATTTTCACCATTATGATAGGTATGAGCTTCTTATTCTCATTTCATATTGTTATAATCGTTTCTTTAGTTTCGATTTTGCGATTATTCATTCTTTTTTGCTACACGTTTTTTCTTTTATAAGGAACCTTAACTCTGAGCTGAGGCTGGAGTTCCTTAATTTTTCAACAAAATGAAGCTGAAAGTTCCTTATGCTGTTCCTTTCGTGAGATATGTTTGAATACTAATTTTTATAGCAAATTCATATAAACTTGCTTCATTTTCTAACTTTAAATATAAATGGAGTCTTTTTTGGAAGAAGTATGGGAAATACATTGTTATTCTGCTATTTTTTGCACAAATCGTCATGTTCTTGAAAAAAATTATTCTTAGTTTTTCATCCGAGCCTCGGCAGTTCCTTAAAGTTCCTTAATTTTTGGGAATTTTCAGCCTCGAATTCCTTATAAAGGTGTTCCTTATAAAAAAAACGTTTAGTATATTTAAGGGGTAAACCAACAGCCAGAAACAAGCATTATTTATTCGTTGCGCCCCATTGGTTAACAAAACAATTATGATTTCATCAAATCGAGGTTCACTTCCACCTTTCTTCGTAAACCTAACACGATAATTGATACCGTATCTGGGTGTATATTTGAGGATTTCTACCGTATTCATCGTCGACATCATGTGAATGCAAGAAAAATCAGACTTCAAGTTATACCGGCCGATAGTGGCCTAAAAATTGTGTCTGTACGCTGATTCCTTAATTTGGATACCCTGGGCTCTAGAACGAAAACTATTCATCTACCTTAATAAGCACAGGGTGTCCTTAGATAGCTAATTTGCTACTCAGTAGCCTGTAAACTTGTGTGTTGAATCTTATGAACTGCAGATTTCATTTGTTGCTAAGCCTATGAAAGCCTCACGTCACTTGAGTCTTGGCTCAAAAGTTTTCTTGCTTGTACGATGCTTGCACTTTTCCTGTATTTCTTGTAATCTCATATCAATTTTTAAACGATTAATTTTATTTAATTTTATCTCAAGAGCAACACCCAATTGCCAGTGCCGAATCCGTGGAAAGAAAGATCGAAAGTGAAATGTCAGGTAAGTATTGTCAAAATACTACAGTAAAACCCGCAGATAAGAGCCTAATTTTTTGGATACTGCTTATCATTATTCTTATTTGATGAGATACGTACCATAATCAGGTTTAGGCTCTTAAATACCAGGACTAAAATAACTGCCAGAAAAAAGCAGGGTTCAAGGTTTAGCAGGCTCTGCTTATCATTCAGCTGATGGTTAACTTTTAAACTCTCTTAGATGTTAACCAAGTTTCGAGCCTTTGTCATGCCAGAATATTGTTGATAATACCGTGCAATGTCATGCAGTATCACCTATCCGAAATTTTATCATGTTTATGGTCGTGGCATTACGGAGATGCCGGTATTTCATCTGTTATTGTAGGGTAACGAACTATATATTTAATTTTAGTTAGTCCTATCTTAGACGTCATACCAGAACTATGGCGTCCCAGCGACACAATCTCGACAATTGGCTCAGCGATTCAGACGTCATGCGGTGCACATTTTCTCTGTATTCTCTTGGCCTCATTTGTGAATTCCATCCGTCATGCTTGCAAACGAGACGAGAGGCTTGAGCCTGGCAGTCAGGTGCAGACTTGACAAGCTCTCGCAGGTCAGTGGCTGGACGTCTGGATCAAAATCAACGCAATGCTTGTGTTAAGCCACGGTCGTTCAGCACGGAAATACTGGTCGTACCAATTTTAGCATGGGCTTTAATCACAGAGTGATTTCAACGTCGCGCTACTGCGGTGCAAGAGGTTATTTCTCTAGCACGACGCGACTCGGGCATGAAGTCCGAACTAGGCCTAATGTTTGTGATTTCTTGTTTTCATAGATGGCGATACGGTCATCGTTTCAAAATTTCATTTCGTCGATCTTGCTGGTTCAGAAAGAGCTCACCGCACAGGGAATCAAGGTGAAAGGTTCAGAGAATCAGTATCAATAAACAGTGGACTACTTGCTTTGGGGAATGTGATATCCGCGTTGTCGGATGCAAAGAGACGAATGCAACATGTTCCTTATAGACAAAGCAAATTGACAAGGTTATTGAAGGATTCACTTGGGGGAAATAGCAGAACAGCGATGATCACGTGTTTAAGCCCATGCTCATCTGATCTGGATGAAAATCTTAATTCTCTCAAATATGCCACGCGTGTAAGTTGAGGATTTTTATGCTTTTCTTCCTGTGTTAATCTTTCGTCCGTCGCTTGGGTTTGAGTGCATTGCTTTATGATTTGCTATTCAATTTATTTAGCCGATTGATTGTTTATTTATCACAATTAACCCACTTCTGTCGGTGCCTTCCACGTCCTCTCGCCCCCTCCTTTTCGGGTTCAAGGGCGCTCTTTATGGTATTATCTTCTTCTTGTCTGAGCACATGTCTGTACCATCGCAGCTTTTCCTGTATTACCTTGTACACCTCTATGACTTTGACTTTCTCCCGGATAGCTCGGTTCTCTATACCGTAAAGCTTGGTATGAGCACCAGCCCATCGTAGCATCTTCTTAGAATGCTTCGTTTGAAGCCTCAATTGATGATTAGACTTCTTCTTCAGTTATATCTTTCTTTATAACGTAAGAATATCCAAGAAATTCTTTGAAGATTCTACATTGCTTGTCATCGTAGTGATTATTTTCATTCTGTTCTAGGCGAAAAGCATTAGGAATAAACCAATTATAAATACAATAATTGAATCAACAAGATTGGCACATATGGAAAATGAAATTCAGGTAAGTCTCAATATCAATTCATTTTACCTATCTTGGTGAATAGTCTTTGAGTTGTACAAAACTTCAAAATTGCGATGAACAGCGGTATCATTTTCGGGCATACTTCCCGCTGGTCTTCCCGCGGTATCCGACCAGCTGATTGGTGTTTAAAACACAATGCCAATTCAGCTTTTCGTTCTTTCTGATTGATGCATTTCGAGCCGCATCTGGGTATAAATTCCGCCTTGGTCTATTGTTTTGGTCTGTTTCTGACGTTCATACTCTGAGGAGTGTCAGACGAAGAAAGTTTTTAAGTATGAGATGTTTCCGCTGTTTCTCACCATTTTGAAATTTTGTACCACTCGAAAACTATTCACATACAAAAAGAATTAAATGAGAATCGCCTATATAAGTGAAACCGAGAATTTGAGATAGTCGCACTTTCTAACTTGTGTAGTGTAAGCCCATGGTGGCGTTGTCCTTTCCAACTTGCATTAATCCTGTTGTTGCCAACTATAAACTGTTATCTTCTGATTTCCAGGTATTAAAAGATGAGCTATTAAGACAACGAACAATTCCTGCTGTTTCACGGGACAGTAATCGATCATCAGAGAGTGAAAAATCGAAAGAGTTTGAAGAAGAGTTAGAAAGGTAGAATATTTGCTATCGAAATGTTTATATTTGAAATCTGTTTAAATGCGAAGACTCTGACTGAGCGCTCAAACGCTGTTGGTCAATGTTTAGCCAAGTCAAAAAACATTGCTTAATAAGGAAACGAAAGAAATGTTTTTGAAAACCTTAGGCTCTGGCCAAACGATCAAACATTGTTTGTCAAACATTTGTTAGATTCGCTTGTGAAGCAATGTTTTTTGACGTGGCCATTGCTTCTTGCAAACATTGCTTCATTGCTTCTTACTTGACAAGCGAATTTCAAATGTTTGAACGACAATGTTTGATCGTTTGGCCAAGGCCTAAAACGGGGCAAAGCTAGGAATTTGATGAGCTTATTCAGTTGTTTCGATCTGTTTCTGACGTTTATAGTTTTTTAATATGCCCCATGATGTTTTCACTGTTCATCGCGATTAACAATTGTAGTAGTAATCCAACAATGTAATGCCTTTTTGATTCCGTTTCGTTAGGTTGAAAACCCAGTGTGATTCATTTAAAGAAATTGGTCACCAAGCAGCCTCGTTAATCAGATTATTTCATGATGCTGATATGCCTCCTTATGATGTTCAAGACCGAATCTCATTATGGATCAAGAGTTGGGATGCATTGATTAGATTACCACAAGGATCTAAGCCTGCGCCTTTAATATTCAAGAAAAACCAGAATAACAACGTTCATAAATTACAAATAGAGTTGGATAAGGTAACCAACTTTTGTTGTCACCCAATCTTTAATTGTTGGACTGACTGACGGACAAAACTCAGACAAGAACAGAAAGATGCTGAGATACCATAGGCGGTTAAAGACCATAGACTGAGATACCATAGACAGACCTAACCAGACAGATATGGCTCGGCAGATGCAGCCAGACATGCACAGCTAGACAGATATGGTTCTGAGTGGATGCATCCTTGTGCATTGGTCAGCCTACCTGTGTCTGTTGGGCTGTGTCTGTTTGATTGCGTCTTTTTGACTGTCTCTATGACTTCAACTCTATGGTAGCGTCTGTCTGGGTTTGCCTGCCTGACTGGCTATGTGTACATGCTTTGTTCTTGCTATGTGTGTATGACAGTGTCTGTATCACTGTGCGTCTCTAGTTTGGTCTGTCTGGCTGCATCTGCCTGGCCATAACTGTCAAGATGTGTCGGTCTGGCTGCATCTGCCAAGTCGAATCTGTCTAGCTGTATCTCCCTAGTCAGACAGACAAAGCCAGACATATACGGGCAGACATACGGAGATAGACACATCCAAACAGACATCGGAGACGTCAGAGAAAAGCACATAACTTAAGAAACATAACCAGGCTGCCAGACAGGATCACATATTTCTTTTAATTTGAAAGTTGAAGAACCGTTGCTTGGTAGAACAAATATTAAGTCAAGACAGACCGATAGACATGGATAGACAGATAACCAAACAGACAATCAATTTCAATTAGTTTGTATTATTATTTGAACTAATTTTTACAGTGCAAAAATGAACTTGAAAATGACGAAGAAATATTTATTGAGAAGACAAAAGAATTAAATGAATTGAAGGGAAAATTACAAGAATTGGAAAAAGACAAACAGGATTTTGAGTTGAAAATAAAACATTACATGAACTCAAATCGGCAAAAAGATAAACAATTGTTTGAACAGCAAATTAGAATTCAAACATTCGAGGATAAACTTTTTCAGCAATACAAGGACTCTGATAAAAAAGGTGAGTTAATTGTAATTTATCTTACTTTTAATTAGCTAGATTTTTTGCTTTCAAGAAATTACCTTGCCTTTCTTTGAGATGAAAGCAAAAGAGTTCTTCTGACTCTAAACTTCATAAAAGCTGCAATGTGCATACAATACCTCTCTGTATTACCTCTTATTAGTTAACTATTAGATTAGTTAACACCATTTCACCTTCACCTTCATCTTCTTATTAACCTTCCTAGTAGTCAACTAGCTATATTATGACGAAATCATGAGATTATTTTGGAGAGGAGTACTCAATTCAATTCATTCAATTCAATTCATTTTTATTCGTAGAAATACAATTTACAACAATAAAATGTACTCTACACGGCCCAAGAAAAGCAGAGCTTATCTTGCTTGCTTACTTCATTATTCAAAATAGTAGTGGAGGTGTCGCGTACGTTTCCCACCAATGTCTACCGTCTAAATTTGGTGTGGACCCATGTGTAGAAAGCAAAGAAATTTTTAACCTATTTCTTGCTATATCTAAATTTTATGAACCAAGGTTAGCCACAGTTTAACTCTAAATATGGCTAGAGGCTTTTGCACCAAAAACTAAAACACATTTAATTGATTTGCACCATTTTTTGACTTTGATACTAAATGTGTAGCCAGGTTTAGGCCCTAGCCAAACAACAAACATTTTTTGATAAACATTGACATTTGTTTGTCGGGTGGCATGTCCAGTGTCTTGAACAATGAAAGTATCCCCTCCCCCAGAGAGAAGTAGCGTTATAATTCCAAGAGAAGCCACTGTTAGCCAATATTTTGACTGAAACTGTTGATCGTAGGTGATAAAGTTCCAAGGAGTGCACCCGAAACCAGAAGGAATCCTCCATTAGCCAAAGAAGAAAAAATAATGATGAATTTCAGAGCAAGAAGTGCCATGTTAATATCGAGATTAGAAGATCTGGATGAGGTATCTAGGGACACACATTTCAGTTCGGATGAAGACAACCTCGATTCCGACAACGATCGTAGACCTGATGATACTCAGAAAACTAAACAGAGAGCGTTAGTATACGATGTTTCTTTATTATCACGAATTTACCAGCTATTTTTGTTTTTATAATTTTCCTTGTACTGTTTGAAGCTTTTGAAGATAGCAGGGCCGTTTGAACATAATGCAAGTTGTAAGTTTGATGAAGCTTGTAATATGCACTCCCAAGCAAAGGGAGCTCTGCTTAAGGAATCGGTAGAGAGAACAAGGTGATAAAATCCAATATTTGGTAGTTGAAAGTTAAACTGTGACACATTGGTTCTAATCCTGACATTACCCTTTGCTTTCCGTTCCTAATCTTTTAGACTCCGGCCATAGGATCAGTCATTGTCAAACATT
>JACTAT010000032.1:10698176-10718315 GCA_014526335.1 Chrysaora quinquecirrha
AGCCTTGCCAGATGGCAAAAAATTAGCAAAAATCAGGGCTTTGGAAAACCTCTTTTTCTCCAAAAATAATTATCAAAAATTCCCAAGTACCCTTACAATAGTCTATAAGGGTAAATAAATTCTTTTTCTGCCAGAATGGATCGATTTTGGATGAAAAAATTTTCCCCAAAAAATCGCCTAATAGGCACGTCTATAGCCTTGCCAGATGGCAAAAAATCAGCCAAAATTAGGGGTTTTGGAAAACCTCATTTTTCTCCAAAAATGATTATCAAAAATTCCCAAATACCCTTACAATAGTCTATAAGGGTAAATAAAGTCTTTTTCTGCCAGAATGGATCGATTTTGGAAGAAAAAAATTTCCCCAAAAAATCGCCCAAAAGGCACGTCTATAGCCTTGCCAACTGGTTCATAATCGGCTAAAATCAGGGGTTTTGGAAAACCTCATTTTTCTCCAAAAATATTTATCCGAAATTCCCAAATACCTTTAGAATAGTCTCTAAGGGTAAATAAAGTCTTTTTCTGCAAGAATGGATCGATTTTGGAGGAAAAAATGTCCCCCCAAAAATCGCCAAAAAAGGTAAGTCTATAGCCTTGCCAACTGCCCAAAAATAGGCCAAAATCAGGGGTTTCGGAAAACCTCATTTTTCTCCAAAAATAATTGTCAAAAATTCCCAAATACCCGTAGAATAGTCTCTAAGGGTAAATAAAGTCTTTTTCTGCCAGAATGGATCAATTTTGGAAGAAAAACTTTTCCCCAAAAAATGGCCCAAAAGGCCAGTCTATAGCCTTGCCAGATGGCAAAAAATTAGCAAAAATCAGGGCTTTGGAAAACCTCATTTTTCTCCAAAAATAAATATCAAAAATTCCCAAGTACCCTTACAATAGTCTATAAGGGTAAATAAAGTCTTTTTCTGCCAGAATGGATCGATTTTGGATGAAAAGATTTTCCCCAAAAAATCGCCTAATAGGCACGTCTATAGCCTTGCCAGATGGCAAAAAATCAGCCAAAATCAGGGGTTTTGGAAAACCTCATTTTTCTCCAAAAATATTTATCCGAAATTCCCAAATACCTTTAGAATAGTCTCTAAGGGTAAATAAAGTCTTTTTCTGCGAGAATGGATCAATTTTGGAAGAAAAAATTTCCCCCCAAAAATCGCCGGAAAAGGTGAGTCTATAGCCTTGCCAACTGGCCACAAATAGGCCAAACTCAGGGATTTGGGAAAACCTCATTTTTCTCCAAAAATAATCATCAAAAATTCCCAAATACCCTTAGAATAGTCTCTAAGGGTAAATAAAGTCTTTTTCTGCCAGAATGGATCGATTTTGGAAGAAAAAATTTCACCCCAAAAATCGCCACAAAAGGTGAGTCTATAGCCTTGCCAGATGGCAAAAAATTAGCAAAAATCAGGGCTTTGGAAAACCTCATTTTTCTCCAAAAATAATTATCAAAAATTCCCAAATACCCTTACAATAGTCTATAAGGGTAAATAAAGTCTTTTTCTGCCAGAATGGATCGATTTTGGATGAAAAAATTTTCCCCAAAAAATCGCCTGATAGGCAAGTCTATAGCCTTGCCAGATGGCAAAAAATCGGCAAAAATCGGGGGTTTTGGAAAACCTCATTTTTCTCCAAAAATGATTATCAAAAATTCTCAAATGCCCTTACAATAGTCTATAAGGGTAAATAAAGTCTTTTTCTGCCAGAATGGATCGATTTTGGAAGAAAAAAATTTCCCCCCAAAAATCGCCGGAAAAGGTGAGTCTATAGCCTTGCCAACTGGCCACAAATAGGCCAAACTCAGGGATTTGGGAAAACCTCATTTTTCTCCAAAAATATTTATCCGAAATTCCCAAATACCTTTAGAATAGTCTCTAAGGGTAAATAAAGTCTTTTTCTGCGAGAATGGATCGATTTTGGAAGAAAAAAATTTCTCCAAAAAATCGCCCAAAAGGCAAGTCTATAGCCTTGCCAACTGGCCAAAAATAGGCCAAAATCAGGGGTTTCAGAAAACGTCATTTTTCTCCAAAAACAATTATCAAAAATTCCCAAATACCCTTACAATAGTCTATAAGGGTAAATAAAGTCTTTTTCTGCCAGAATGGATCGATTTTGGATGAAAAAAATTTCCCCAAAAAATCGCCTAATAGGCAAGTCTATAGCCTTGCCAGATGGCAAAAAATCGGCCAAAGTCAGGGGTTTTGGAAAACCTCATTTTTCTCCAAAAATGATTATCAAAAATTCTCAAATGCCCTTACAATAGTCTATAAGGGTAAATAAAGTCTTTTTCTGCCAGAATGGATCGATTTTGGAAGAAAAAAATTTCCCCAAAAAATCGCCCAAAAGGCACGTCTATAGCCTTGCCAACTGGTTCATAATCGGCTAAAATCAGGGGTTTTGGAAAACCTCATTTTTCTCCAAAAATATTTATCCGAAATTCCCAAATACCTTTAGAATAGTCTCTAAGGGTAAATAAAGTCTTTTTCTGCGAGAATGGATCAATTTTGGAAGAAAGAATTTTCCCCAAAAAATCGCCCAAAAGGCAAGTCTATAGCCTTGCCAGATGACAAATAATCGGCCAAAATCAGGGGTTTTGGAAAACCTCATTTTTCTGCAAAAATAATTTTCAAAAATGGCCAAAAAGGTAAGTCTATAACCTTGCCAACTGCCCAATAATAGGCCAAAATCAGGGGTTTCGGAAAACCTCATTTTTCTCCAAAAATAATTATCAAAAATTCCCAAGTACCCTTAGAATAGTCTCAAAGGGTAAATAAAGTCTTTTTCTGCCAGAATGGATCAATTTTGGAAGAAAAACTTTTCCCCAAAAAATGGCCCAAAAGGCCAGTCTATAGCCTTGCCAGATGGCAAAAAATTAGCAAAAATCAGGGCTTTGGAAAACCTCATTTTTCTCCAAAAATAATTATCAAAAATTCCTAAATACCCTTACAATAGTCTATAAGGGTAAATAAAGTCTTTTTCTGCCAGAATGGATCGATTTTGGATGAAAAAAGTTTCCCAAAAATCGCCTAATAGGCAAGTCTATAGCCAAATTCCCAAATACCTTTAGAATAGTCTTTAAGTGGGTAAAGAAAGTCTTTTTCTGCGAGAATGGATCGATTTTGGAAGAGAACATTTTCCCCAAAAATCGCCAAAAGGCAAGTTTATAGCCTTGCCAGATGGCGAAATAATCTGCGAAAATCAGGGGTTTCGGAAAACCTCATTTTCTGCAAGAATAATTTTCAAAAATTCCCAAATACCTTTAGAATAGTCTTTAGTGGGTAAAAGAAGTCTTTTTTGCTGAGAATGGATCGATTTTGGAAGAAAAATGTCCCCCAAAATGGCCAAAAAGGTAAGTCTATAACCTTCCAACTGCCCAATAATAGGCCAAAATCAGGGGTTTTGGAAAACCTCATTTTCTCCAAAATAATTATCAAAATTCCCAAATACCCTTAGAATAGTCTCAAAGGGTAAAAAAGTCTTTTCTGCCAGAATGGATCAATTTTGGAAGAAAAATTTCCCCAAAATGGCCCAAAAGGCAAGTCTATAGCCTTGCCAGATGGCAAAAAATTAGCAAAAATCAGGGCTTTGGAAAACCTCATTTTTCTCCAAAAATAATTATCAAAAATTCCTAAATACCCTTACAATAGTCTATAAGGGTAAATAAAGTCTTTTTCTGCCAGAATGGATCGATTTTGGATGAAAAAAGTTTCCCCAAAAAATCGCCTAATAGGCAAGTCTATAGCCTTGCCAGATGGCAAAAAATCGGCCAAAATCAGGGGCTTTGGAAAACCTCATTTTTCTCCAAAAATAATTATCAAAAATTCCCAAATACCCTTAGAATAGTCTCTAAGGGTAAATGAAGTCTTCTTCTGCGAGGATGGATCGATTTTGGAAGAAAAAATGTCCCCCAAAAATCGCCAAAAAGGCAAGTCTATAGCCTTGCCAACTGGTCCACAATCGGCTAAAAGCAGGGGTTTCGGAAAACCTCATTATTCTCCAAAAATAATCATCAAAAAATTCCCAATTACCCTTAGAATAGTCTCTAAGGGTAAATAAAGTCTTTTTCTTCCAGAATGGATCGATTTTGGGAGAATAATTTTCTCCAAGAATGGCCCAAAAGGCAAGTCTATAGCCTTGCCAATTGGCCAAAAAAAGGCCAAAATCAGGGGTTTTGGAAAACCTCATTTTTCTGCAAAAATAATTTTCAAAAATTTCCAAATACCTTTAGAATAGTCTCTAAGGGTAAATAAAGCCTTTTTCTGCGAGAATGGATCGATTTTGGAAGAAAAAATGTCCCCCCAAAAATGGCCAAAAAAGGTAAGTCTATAACCTTGCCAACTGCCCAATAATAGGCCAAAATCAGGGGTTTCGGAAAACCTCATTTTTCTCCAAAAATAATTATCAAAAATTCCCAAGTACCCTTAGAATAGTCTCAAAGGGTAAATAAAGTCTTTTTCTGCCAGAATTGATCAATTTTGGAAGAAAAACTTTTCCCCAAAAAATGGCCCAAAAGGCCAGTCTATAGCCTTGCCAGATGGCAAAAAATTAGCAAAAATCAGGGCTTTGGAAAACCTCATTTTTCTCCAAAAATAATTATCAAAAATTCCCAAATACCCTTACAATAGTCTATAAGGGTAAATAAAGTCTTTTTCTGCCAGAATGGATCGATTTTGGATGAAAAAGTTTCCCCAAAAAATCGCCTAATAGGCAAGTCTATAGCCTTGCCAGATGGCAAAAAATCGGCCAAAATCAGGGGCTTTGGAAAACCTCATTTTTCTCCAAAAATAATTATCAAAAATTCCCAAATACCCTTAGAATAGTCTCTAAGGGTAAATGAAGTCTTCTTCTGCGAGGATGGATCGATTTTGGAAGAAAAAATGTCCCCCAAAAATCGCCAAAAAGGCAAGTCTATAGCCTTGCCAACTGGTCCACAATCGGCTAAAAGCAGGGGTTTCGGAAAACCTCATTATTCTCCAAAAATAATCATCAAAAAATTCCCAATTACCCTTAGAATAGTCTCTAAGGGTAAATAAAGTCTTTTTCTTCCAGAATGGATCGATTTTGGGAGAATAATTTTCTCCAAGAATGGCCCAAAAGGCAAGTCTATAGCCTTGCCAATTGGCCAAAAATAGGCCAAAATCAGGGGTTTCAGAAAACGTCATTTTTCTCCAAAAATAATTATCGAAAACTCCCAAATACCCATAGAATAGTCTCTATGGATCGATTTTGGAAGAAAAAAATTTCTCCAAAAAATCGCCCAAAGGGCAAGTCTATAGCCTTGCCAACTGGTCCATAATCGGCTAAAATCAGGGGTTTTGGAAAACCTCATTTTTCTCCAGAAATATTTATCCGAAATTCCCAAATACCTTTAGAATAGTCTCTAAGGGTAAATAAAGTCTTTTTCTGCGAGGATGGATCGATTTTGGAAGAATAATTTTCTCCAAGAATCGCCCAAAAGGCAAGTCTATAGCCTTGCCAACTGGCCAAAAGTATGCCAAAATCAGGAGTTTCAGAAAACGTCATTTTTCTCCAAAAAAAATTATCAAGAATTCCCAATTACCCTTAGAATAGTCTCTAAGGGTAAATAAAGCCTTTTTCTTCCAGAATGGATCGATTTCGGAAGAATAATTTTCTCCAAGAATCGCCCAAAAGGCAAGTCTATAGCCTAGGCAACTGGCCAAAAATATGCCAAAATCTGTGGCTTTGGAAAACGTCATTTTTCTCCAAAAATAATTTTCGAAAATTCCAAAATACCCTTAGAATAGTCTCTATGGATCGATTTTGGAAGAATAAATTTCCCCCCAAATATCGCCAAAAAGGCAAGTCTATAGCCTTGCCAACTGGTCCACAATCGACCAAAATCAGGGGTTTCGGAAAACGTCATTTTTCTCCAAAAATAATAATCAAAAATTCCCAAATACCCCTAGAGTAGTCTCTAAGGGTAAATAAAGTCTTTTTCTGTGAGAATGGATCGATTTCGGAAGAAAGAATTTTCCCCAAAAAATCGCCCAAAAGGCAAGTCTATAGCCTTGCCAATTGGCCAAAAATATGCCAAAATCTGGGGCTTTGGAAAACGTCATTTTTCTCCAAAAATAATTTTCGAAAATTCCAAAATACCCTTAGAATAGTCTCTAAGGGTAAATAAAGCCTTTTTCTGCGAGAATGGATCGATTTTCGAAGAAAAAATTTTCCCCTAAAAATGGCCCAAAAGGCAAGTCTATAGCCTTGCCAATTGGCCAAAAATATGCCAAAATCTGGGGCTTTGGAAAACCTCATTATTCTCCAAAAATAATTATCAAGAATTCCCAATTACCCTTAAAATAGTCTCTAAGGGTAAATAAAGCCTTTTCTTCCAGAATGGATCGATTTTGGAAGAATAATTTTCTCCAAGAATCGCCCAAAAGGCAAGTCTATAGCCTTGCCAATTGGTCAAAAATAGGCCAAAATCAGGGGTTTCAGAAAACGTCATTTTTCTCCAAAATAATTATCGAAAACTCCCAAATACCCATAGAATAGTCTCTATGGATCGATTTTGGAAGAAAAAAATTTCTCCAAAAAATCGTCCAAAAGGCAAGTCTATAGCCTTGCCAACTGGTCCATAATCGGCTAATATCAGGGGTTTTGGAAAACCTCATTTTCTCCAAAAATATTTATCCAAGTTCCCAAATACCTTTAGAATAGTCTCTAAAGGTAAATAAAGTCTTTTTCGGCGAGGATGGATCGATTTTGGAAGAATAATTTTCTCCAAGAATCGCCCAAAAGGCAAGTCTATAGCCTTGCCAATTGGCCAAAAATAGGCCAAAATCAGGGGTTTCAGAAAACGTCAATTTTCTCCAAAAATAATTATCGAAAATTCCCAAATACCCTTAGAATAGTCTCTATAGAGAATGGATCGATTTTGGAAGAATAATTTTCTCCAAGAATCACCCAAAAGGCAAGTCTATAGCCTTGCCAATTGGCCAAAAATATGCCAAAATCTGGGGCTTTGGAAAACCTCATTATTCTCCAAAATAATTATCAAGAATTCCCAATTACCCTTAGAATAGTCTCTAAGGGTAAATAAAGCCTTTTCTTCCAGAATGGATCGATTTTGGAAGAATAAATTTTCTCAAGAATCGCCCAAAAGGCAAGTCTATAGCCTTGCCAATTGGCCAAAAATAGGCCAAAATCAGGGGTTTCAGAAAACGTCATTTTTCTCCAAAAATAATTATCGAAAACTCCCAAATACCCATAGAATAGTCTCTATGGATCGATTTTGGAAGAAAAAAATTTCTCCAAAAAATCGTCCAAAAGGCAAGTCTATAGCCTTGCCAACTGGTCCATAATCGGCTAATATCAGGGGTTTTGGAAAACCTCATTTTTCTCCAAAAATATTTATCCGAAGTTCCCAAATACCTTTAGAATAGTCTCTAAAGGTAAATAAAGTCTTTTTCGGCGAGGATGGATCGATTTTGGAAGAATAATTTTCTCCAAGAATCGCCCAAAAGGCAAGTCTATAGCCTTGCCAATTGGCCAAAAATAGGCCAAAATCAGGGGTTTCAGAAAACGTCAATTTTCTCCAAAAATAATTATCGAAAATTCCCAAATACCCTTAGAATAGTCTCTATAGATCGATTTTGGAAGAATAATTTTCTCCAAGAATCACCCAAAAGGCAAGTCTATAGCCTTGCCAACTGGCCAAAAATATGCCAAAATCTGGGGCTTTGGAAAACCTCATTATTCTCCAAAAATAATTATCAAGAATTCCCAATTACCCTTAGAATAGTCTCTAAGGGTAAATAAAGCCTTTTTCTGCGAGAATGGATCGATTTTCGAAGAAAAAATTTTCCCCTAAAAATGGCCCAAAAGGCAAGTCTATAGCCTTGCCAATTGGCCAAAAATATGCCAAAATCTGGGGCTTTGGAAAACCTCATTATTCTCCAAAAATAATTATCAAGAATTCCCAATTACCCTTAGAATAGTCTCTAAGGGTAAATAAAGCCTTTTTCTTCCAGAATGGATCGATTTTGGAAGAATAATTTTCTCCAAGAATCGCCCAAAAGGGAAGTCTATAGCCTTGGCAACTGGCCAAAAATATGCCAAAATCTGGGGCTTTGGAAAACCTCATTTTTCTCCAAAAATAATTATCGAAAATTCCAAAATACCCTTAGAATAGTCTCTATGGATCGATTTTGGAAGAATAAATTTCCCCCCAAATATCGCCAAAAAGGCAAGTCTATAGCCTTGCCAACTGGTCCACAATCGACCAAAATAAGGGGTTTCGGAAAACGTCATTTTTCTCCAAAAATAATAATCAACAATTCCCAAATACCCCTAGAATAGTCTCTAAGGGTAAATAAAGTCTTTTTCTGTGAGAATGGATCGATTTCGGAAGAAAGAATTTTCCCCAAAAAATCGCCCAAAAGGCAAGTCTATAGCCTTGCCAATTGGCCAAAAATATGCCAAAATCTGGGGCTTTGGAAAACGTCATTTTTCTCCAAAAATAATTTTCGAAAATTCCAAAATACCCTTAGAATAGTCTCTAAGGGTAAATAAAGCCTTTTTCTGCGAGAATGGATCGATTTTGAAGAAAAATTTTCCCTAAAATGGCCCAAAAGGCAAGTCTATAGCCTTGCCAATTGGCCAAAAATATGCCAAAATCTGGGGCTTTGGAAAACCTCATTATTCTCCAAAAATAATTATCAAGAATTCCCAATTACCCTTAAAATAGTCTCTAAGGGTAAATAAAGCCTTTTCTTCCAGAATGGATCGATTTTGGAAGAATAATTTTCTCCAAGAATCGCCCAAAAGGCAAGTCTATAGCCTTGCCAATTGGTCAAAAATAGGCCAAAATCAGGGGTTTCAGAAAACGTCATTTTTCTCCAAAAATAATTATCGAAAACTCCCAAATACCCATAGAATAGTCTCTATGGATCGATTTTGGAAGAAAAAAATTTCTCCAAAAAATCGTCCAAAAGGCAAGTCTATAGCCTTGCCAACTGGTCCATAATCGGCTAATATCAGGGGTTTTGGAAAACCTCATTTTTCTCCAAAAATATTTATCCGAAGTTCCCAAATACCTTTAGAATAGTCTCTAAAGGTAAATAAAGTCTTTTTCGGCGAGGATGGATCGATTTTGGAAGCCCAAAAGCCTTGCCAATTGGCAATTTTCTCCAAAAATAATTATCGAAAATTCCCAAATACCCTTAGAATAGTCTCTATAGATCGATTTTGGAAGAATAATTTTCTCCAAGAATCACCCAAAAGGCAAGTCTATAGCCTTGCCAACTGGCCAAAAATATGCCAAAATCTGGGGCTTTGGAAAACCTCATTATTCTCCAAAATAATTATCAAGGGCCCAAAAGGCAAGTCTATAGCCTTGCCAATTGGCCAAAAATATGCCAAAATCTGGGGCTTTGGAAAACCTCATTATTCTCCAAAATAATTATCAAGAATTCCCAATTACCCTTAGAATAGTCTCTAAGTCTATAGCCTTGGCAACTGGCCAAAAATATGCCAAAATCTGGGGCTTTGGAAAACCTCATTTTTCTCCAAAAATAATTATCGAAAATTCCAAAATACCCTTAGAATAGTCTCTATGGATCGATTTTGGAAGAATAAATTTCCCCCCAAATATCGCCAAAAAGGCAAGTCTATAGCCTTGCCAACTGGTCCACAATCGACCAAAATAAGGGGTTTCGGAAAACGTCATTTTTCTCCAAAAATAATAATCAACAATTCCCAAATACCCCTAGAATAGTCTCTAAGGGTAAATAAAGTCTTTTTCTGTGAGAATGGATCGATTTCGGAAGAAAGAATTTTCCCCAAAAAATCGCCAAAAAGGCAAGTCTATAGCCTTGCCAACTGGTCCACAATCGATCAAAATCAGGGGTTTCGGAAAACGTCATTTTTCTCCAAAAATAATAATCAAAAATTCCCAAATACCCCTAGAATAGTCTCTTAGGGTAAATAAAGTCTTTTTCTGTGAAAATGGATCGATTTTGGAAGAAAAAATGTCCCCCAAAAATCGCCAAAAAGGCAAGTCTATATAGCCTTGCCAACTGGTCCACAATCGGCTAAAAGCAGGGGTTTCGGAAAACCTCATTATTCTCCAAAAATAATTATCAAAAATTCCCAATTACCCTTAGAATAGTCTCTAAGGGTAAATAAAGTCTTTTTCTTCCAGAATGGATCGATTTTGGGAGAATAATTTTCTCCAAGAATCGCCCAAAAGGCAAGTCTATAGCCTTGCCAATTGGCCAAAAATAGGCCAAAATCAGGGGTTTCAGAAAACGTCATTTTTCTCCAAAAATAATTATCGAAAATTCCCAAATACCCTTAGAATAGTCTCTATGGATCGATTTTGGAAGAAAAAAATTTCTCCAAAAAATCGCCCTAAGGGCAAGTCTATAGCCTTGCCAACTGGTCCATAATCGGCTAAAATCAGGGGTTTTGGAAAACCTCATTTTTCTCCAAAAATATTTATCCGAAATTCCCAAATACCTTTAGAATAGTCTCTAAAGGTAAATAAAGTCTTTTTCTGCGAGGATGGATCGATTTTGGAAGAATAATTTTCTCCAAGAATCGCCCAAAAGGCAAGTCTATAGCCTTGCCAATTGGCCAAAAATAGGCCAAAATCAGGGGTTTCAGAAAACGTCATTTTTCTCCAAAAATAATTATCGAAAATTCCCAAATACCCTTAGAATAGTCTCTATGGATCGATTTTGGAAGAATAATTTTCTCCAAGAATCGCCCAAATGGCAAGTCTATAGCCTTGCCAACTGGCCAAAAATATGCCAAAATCTGGGGCTTTGGAAAACCTCATTATTCTCCAAAAATAATTATCAAGAATTCCCAATTACCCTTAGAATAGTCTCTAAGGGTAAATAAAGCCTTTTTCTGCGAGAATGGATCGATTTTGGAAGAAAAAATTTTCCCCTAAAAATGGCCCAAAAGGCAAGTCTATAGCCTTGCCAATTGGCCAAAAATATGCCAAAATTTGGGGCTTTGGAAAACCTCATTATTCTCCAAAAATAATTATCAAGAATTCCCAATTACCCTTAGAATAGTCTCTAAGGGTAAATAAAGCCTTTTTCTTCCAGAATGGATCGATTTTGGAAGAATAATTTTCTCCAAGAATCGCCCAAAAGGGAAGTCTATAGCCTTGGCAACTGGCCAAAAATATGCCAAAATCTGGGGCTTTGGAAAACCTCATTTTTCTCCAAAAATAATTATCGAAAATTCCAAAATACCCTTAGAATAGTCTCTATGGATCGATTTTGGAAGAATAAGTTTCCCCCCAAATATCGCCAAAAAGGCAAGTCTATAGCCTTGCCAACTGGTCCACAATCGACCAAAATCAGGGGTTTCGGAAAACGTCATTTTTCTCCAAAAATAATAATCAAAAATTCCCAAATACCCCTAAAATAGTCTCTAAGGGTAAATAAAGTCTTTTTCTGCGAGAATGGATCGATTTTGGAAGAAAAGATTTTCCCCTAAAAATGGCCCAAAAGGCAAGTCTATAGCCTTGCCAATTGGCCAAAAATAGGCCAAAATCAGGGGTTTCAGAAAATGTCATTTTTCTCCAAAAATAATTATCGAAAATTCCCAAATACCCTTAGAATAGTCTCTATGGATCGATTTTGGAAGAAAAAATTTCTCCAAAATATCGCCCAAAAGGCAAAGTCTATAGCTTTGCCAACTGGTCCACAACCGGCTAACATCAGGGGTTCCGGAAAACCTCATTTTTCTCCGCAAACAATTAGTGAAAACTCCCAAATACCCTTACAATAGTCTCTAAGGGTAAATAAAGTCTTTTTCTGCCGGAATGGATTGATTTGGAAGAAAAAATTTCCCCCAAAAATTGCCCAAAAGGCAAGTCTATAGCCTTGCCAGATGGCAAAAAATCGGCCAAAATCAGGGGTTTCGGAAAACCTTATTTTTCTCCAAAAATATTTATCAAAAATTTTCCAATACCCTTAGAATAGTCTCTAAGGGTAAATAAAGTCTTTTCTGCTAGAATGGATCGATTTTGGACGAAAAAAATTTCCCCAAAGTATCGCCCAAAAGGTAAGTCTCTAGCCTTGCCAACTGACCAAAAATAGGCCAAAATCAGGGGTTTCGGAAACCTCATTTTTCTCCAAAAACATTTATCAAAAATTCCCAAATAGCCTTAGAATGGTCTCTAAGGGTAAATAAATTCTTTTTCTGCGAGAATGGATCGATTCTCGAAGAAAAAATTTTCCCCAAAAATCGCCCAAAAGGCAAGTCTGTAGCCTTGCCAGTTTTGGAAAACCTTATTTTTCTCAAAAAATCATTATCAAAGATTCTCAAGTACCCTTAGAATAGTCTCTAAGGGTAAATAAAGTCTTTTTCTACCAGAATGGATCGATTTTTGAAGAAAAAATGTTCCCCCAATAATCACCCAAAAGGCTAGTCTATAGCCTTGCCAAATGGCCAAAAATCAGCGAAAATCAGGGGTTTTTAAACATAGCTCTGTTCATTAAAAAATAATCATCGAATACTGCCAAATACCCTTAGAATAGTCTCTAGAAGATAAAGAAAGTGTTCTTCTATCGGAATGGGTCGATTTTGGGTCTGAAATCATTGGTTTTAAAACTCCTTTTCCTTATTCAATATGTCTTCAAATATGGTCTTCTAAGATTCTAATAAGTCGTTTTAGGTATATTAGGCTATAACAAACCTGTTTTAGTCCCTTAGTGATAATATGAGCGTGAAAACAATGGATTTTCTTTAGAGAGATGGAGGTTGCTGCATTTCAATCCACATCTGGGATAAATTTCGCCCTTTTCAAGTGTTTTTGTCTGTTTCTGACGTTTATGCTCTGAGGAATGGCAGACGGAAAAGGCTTTTAGGTATGTCCAGAAGTGTTTCGTTGTTTTTCGCAATTATGCAATGTATATAGGCATTTTCATAAGGAGACATAATGGTATCATATACTTACATAGTTTAACTATTATACTTGCATAATACAACAGCTATCGAAAATGTACATATTTATTATATTTGAAAAAGTGATTCGGAGGAAGCATTATCTATGTGCATTATCTTTAAGAAACCAAGCTAAAGTCTCACTAGTAAAAGTTTCTTAAATCTTCTATGGTTTTCTATTGTTTTAAGAGACAAAATAACAAAAGAAAATATTGTAATTTGCCAGAAACCTTACTAGTGGGTTTCTTATAAAACAGTATCTTATAGAAAAAATGTGTAGGAACATAAATGATAAAAGTTCAGTTGATCTTAAACACATTTTAACGTTCGCTTTTGCTTCCAGGCATTGAAATCTAAGCTAGACTATGAACATATTTCCATTATTTCTTCTGTCTCTCCTCTCTTGTGCACTTGGTTGTAATACAATGGATTTTGCTAGAAACAGAAGATAAACAATGATGAAGATAAAAAAATAACGCTAGGAATATAAGGTACAATACATTTTTAAAATAGTGCAACGGTTTCAGGGATATAATTTCTGTTTGTATGTACTGTTCAGTAACTGAAGCAATGGTTAATGGCTAGATAACTTTGGCAGTACAGACAAACAAAAGTTGGAAACAGAACAGGATAACAGGTGGCTTTGTCAATTTTCTTTGGACATCTCATTTGGACCCCCAGAACGGGTCCTTTCTCCCCCAACCACATGCAGACAAGGGGTTTTTGCAAAAACAAGAGATGCAAGGGTGTAAAGATTTTAGAGGAGTGAAACGCCCCTCATTCAGTACGATGAATAGGATTCAATTATTATCATTTTGAAATGAATTGATTTCAGTCGATGCTTCATGCTGTTAGATCTTCGCCATGGATCGTCTTCATTTTGCTTTCCCTCTCAGTCAAATCCCAGTCACCATGGTCGATTTCTCTGCATTCAGTAGAGAGCAATAATCATTTGCACAGCTCTTCAACCAATCTTTTATCGCTGCTCAATTAAACTCTCACCTTCCTATGGATTCATAGAGATGTATTAATTGTTGCATTATAAATCATTGTTGCAACCTTGTAGGTATCAAGCTAGAGGGCTAGAGCAAGAGTATCAGCGGCTTCTTGCTCTTTCAGATACAGTACAATGCCATAACGTAACCAGGGGTGGAGCAACAAATAATTTTTAGGGGGGCACAGAGTTAAAATTTGCCCACAGAAGGGCGTGGCTTTTGTAGCCACACCCATTTTTCATTTTGGTTTTTCCGATAATCAACATGAAATCCAATTTGAAAAACAAGACTCCCTTAACTTTTTGTTCAAGAATCTAACTTTTTTCTTTTTTGTTTGCGTTTTAATTTAATGGAACATCTATTATTGTCGGGTTTATTGTAACCGAGTTTCTACGCATTTTATTGAAAAGTGCCGCACAAGAGAAATCCCAAATCTCCAGACCGATATCATCATTTTCCGAAAAAACCTTCTTTGTACCGACGTTTGCAACATTGGGGGGGGGTACAGCACCCCTTGTACCCCCCTTTGGCGACGCCCCTGGACGTAACTGAATTTATCAAACTTATTCTTGGCTTTCAGAACAACAACAACAACAACAGCATGCAACAACAACAGCAACAACAATACAACAACAACAACAAATATGACGTTGAACTGATCCTTCAAAATTTGCTAAAACTAGGCTTAAAAAGTTTTTGCTGCTTTTTTGAAAAGATTGCGCAGCCGCAGAGAAAGTGCGCCAAAATCGAATTAGTGTATGCGATGCACTTCCCTGGGTTCCAGAGCCTCAAATAGGGTTGGGCGAAAAGGAGAAAGAAAGGAAAAAAGATTAAGAAAAATAGTATTTTTCTTAAATTTTTTTTCCTTTCTTTCTTTTTTCGACTCTAGACGGTGACACCCCCCCCTTGAAAAATTTTGTTGGGACGGCCCTGCTTGCTCCCTTTTGATTTTGGCCATGTTCCCTTGTTCTCTGGATACATTTCCCATCTTTCGAACCCCTAAACGACCCTCAGTAAAAGTAACTACCCTTCAGGTGGATGTGTAACTGTAAGAATTTACCACCATCTGAGAGTTACAGTAATTTGAAAATCGAAGCTTTTGCCCCTTTTAGACCTGACTGGACCCCTGTCAGGCTTCAATGGGAGCACCCTTGTGCGGTTTCTTGTTTCTGATTCTTTGCTATGATACACTCATTTTTTTTATAAGAAACCCGTTTATAAGAAACTCAGTACTGAGATCAATATTGGTTAAGAAACTTTCAGTACTCGACCAAAAATGGTAAGAAACTCGCAGGTCTCAAGAATCTTTAGAATTAGAAATAAAACATCGAAAAACAAACTTTTGTTGCATCATAAGTGTCTATTTTGACAGAAAAAAACAGCTGATGTAAACGTGAATTGTATTGCTTCTTTTATTTGTAGAATTTCAGTGTCAATTGCCCGTTTTGGCGCTTAAAAATTTTGATTCTAAGAAACTGCTAAGAAACTTTCAGTACCAAATTTGTCCCAAAACTAAGAAACTTTGAGTACTGACCAAAAATCTTAGTTTCTTAAAAAAAAAGAGTGTAGCGGCGGCGGCTTTGGGGCTCGGGCTCGACTTCTTCATGACTCTCTTTCGTCTCAATGCACACGCAGTGCTCAAGCGTTGCGGCTTTGCAACTAGTATATAAGACCCGATGGTTGAAAGATAATGTAATATTAGTCACACTCGTTTGTCATTTTCTAGCAGTGTTCCAAAAGATTGCATCAATTTACGTGATCTGTTGAAAGCTTCGTAGAGTATCAATTTTGGAAATGGCGAACACAATGCTACAGCAAAGTTCATTTTCATCGAATTCTGCAGCAAAATTGAGCTCGTTTCTCTTCGGTTCAAGCAACTCTGAACGACAGGTAGGATCTAGAACATGTTAATTGATATAATTGGTAAACTTTCTGAATACCATTAGCTACTGTGTTCCCTTATACCAGCAAAGATCGTGAATTTCTTAAGATATAGATACTGCAGTAGGGAGCTTTCTAGATGAGTCTTGAAGCTCGTAACTAACTCTACTTTATTTATTTTTTATCATCTTTGTGAAACAACAGGCTGACAGGGTTAGACTTTATTTCATCTCTGTAATTACGAAAGTTCAATGCGAAAGTGTATTTACACCTCACTCGAGCTTCGTCAGCCCTGGCTTTGGTTTCAGTTGCATCAGGTATTCCTAAACAATTTTCCATCTAGAAATTTAACTCGAAAATTCTCGCCAAAAACAGAATATTTTATCCTTAAACCACATAATTTCTAGACAACAAAGAGAACAATTTTAAGTTAAAATGCAGAGCGAACATTGCCAACATTCCTATTTTAACCAAACATTTACACCTTTATCAAACAAAACACATTATCGTTATGCCTAAAGCATAATTCTCCAAAAATCTCTAAAAATCCACTCGTTCTCCGAAATCTAAAAATTTTCTCCCGTTTTGGTCGAGTCATGTTTTTTTATTATAAACATTCTCTAATAGCTAAAAAAACAATACTTAAGAATTCGTAATTATCCTTTTAAAAATATTTTAAAGTTATCCAAAATTGACTCATGCTAATGCCTTTTGCTGAGTTGTGACATTTTTGCGCTTTCTGGTTTTGTTTTGTTTTTTTTTTCACAAAAAGATTCGATTTTTTGGAGAGGCACATTTCTCGAGGAGGAGAGG
Source organism: Chrysaora quinquecirrha (assembly GCA_014526335.1). Taxonomy (NCBI): domain Eukaryota; kingdom Metazoa; phylum Cnidaria; class Scyphozoa; order Semaeostomeae; family Pelagiidae; genus Chrysaora; species Chrysaora quinquecirrha. Next base: position 10,714,793 of record JACTAT010000032.1, read on the forward strand.
TCACCCTTCTGTTTTCATGTTAACAAATTTTGAATCCAGCAAAGTGTCAAGTGACACCTTTTATCCCTTTATCCTTCTTTTCAACATGATCAGACAGAGCGAAAGATGACCAAAAAATTTAATACAAAAACGAAATTTCACCATCATTTTCACTTTCATACTTGAATACTTGACTAAAACCTCAACTAAAGCTTATTCTTAACTTTTCATCCTAAAACTGATTCCAAAACGAAATAAATTCTTACTTCTTTTTGCGTCATTTCCAAAATGAATGTTTGTGTCTATAAAAACAAATTCTATTCTATTTCGTCTTAACTTTTAAAAGAATAGGCTAAAAACTCAAAATCCCATGTTATTATTGCCGACACATTTATGTAACTTTTAATTAATTAATTTATTTATTAACTTATATTTATTTCTCTATTTATTTACTTGTCTATTTACACTTTTTTTGCAAAGAATCCTTAATCTAGACACTTATAAAATTTTAAGAAAACTTATAGAACTACATCGATAGAATTGACAATCCTCTGATATTCAAATTTTCATAAAAACTGGTAATTTCTTCATTTCAAATATTAAAGTCACGACAACAGCTGTCTGTCTCAACGTATTTTTCACCTCAAATCAGCTTGTGGCAACTTCAAAAAGTTTTAATATGTTACTAAAACTTAATTCATAAAATTAATCCTCGTAAAAAGCAGGGAATTTCTCAGAGCTCTATTATTATTTCAAAAATAATAGGATTGCTTTCTTCTTTAATAATATCGCAGTGCAACCGAGTCTCTTTTAACAAATAAGGGAACGAAAGTTTAAGAAATTCTTTAAGACAAGCCCAAATTCTTAAGAGGTGATCATCAGCTGATTATGGATATGTGATACTGTAAATTCAAACTTCGCTTCAAAACACTCTTGCATGTCGCTATCACACCCATATGTTTTATGCATCAGACCCCATCTTGCCGCTGCCTGAGAAAATCACACGTTGAAACATTCTTCGTGAATGACCTAAGCCCCACACAACTAAATTCTGCTCTACAATAAAAGCTGTCATTATATACATTACATTTATGACCTACTACCTTTGCTTCGCAAAAGACATTTCACGATAGATTATGTCATCTAAGATATATGGTCTACAAAGTTAGGCGTCAGTAAATTAGTCTTTGTTTAGTTGATTGCTGCTTGCAATATAGCAACACAGTTGAACATTGGATTCTAACTTGGAATCTTCAGCTAAATTCTATTGGCTACCTCATTGTATCATGTAAGTTGCCTGGCCTTCAAAACACAATAACAATCCAACTTCACGTTTCCGATTGGTGCATTTCGATCTACATCTAGGCACCGTATTTCCTCCATTAAGCGCCTAGGGCGCTTGTTTAAAATCCGTCTCAAAGACGAGAAATTATTTAGAAATTTATGAATAAACTAACGTCCTTGCGAAAACTAAGTTTTGCAGCAACGAGCCAAAATTTTCTCCTGATTACTCCCTTCAAGGGCTTGAACATGCACTATTTTCAGGGTTTCCAGGGGCCAACCTTATGGGTAGCTCAGTTCGAAAGGGCGTTTATTCAAGGGAGGGCGTTAATTCTAGGAAGAACGGTATACATTTCGTCGTGGAAGTCATTGTTTGTCCATCTTTCACGTTTATAGAGGAGTGGCAAACAATAAAAGCCTTCAGTATGTTATTTTCACTTAAATTTGGAATTTGAAGCTTTGTTAGTCTCTAACCCTCAAAGACTATCCTTCATAAATTCATGCAAAATTCAAAGTAAATAGGCCAATGTGGCATTTCAAGGATTTTAACTTCATAATAATGATTTACGATTATTCCTCATCATATTTTAAATGAATAATTTAGTCGACTATATACAATATACCAAATAATAGCCCAATGTTCTCTAATATAACCACAATTACCCCTTAACTTCATTCTAGTTCGCCTAGTTCACAGAATTTTGCTATGGTCATTAATGTTTATTTACTCCTAATTTCCTGGTGGCCAGCTGGCCGACAGAACTTGGACATTATTGACATTAAAAAATGACCATTAGCATAAATAGCATTGCATTCTGAAGGCATTAAGATGCCTCTTAGGCGGCATTTGAGGAGGGGGGCTTTGGGATTTCACGGGTTGCGGGTTTGGCCGATTTCGGCCTCGGGTTTTCGGGTTTTCTTAAAAAATCGTGCGGGTTTTCGGGTCAAGTTTATTTAACGGGCAACAGGTTTTGCCATTTTTCTAGTCCGGGTTTCGGGTATTGTCGTAAAAATGTGCAGGTTTTCGGGTTTCAACCTGAAAAAGGATGTCAATGGGTAAACTTCTAAAAACAGTTGTCGAAACTAAGGTCATCCGGGTTTTCGGGTTTGTCCCAATTTTCTTCCGGGTTTTCGGGTTTTGATACCCCCCAAAGCCCCCCTCTTTGAGGTAACGACTCTGTGTCTATACAAATTATGAAATCGAAACACTATTCACTCTTTCTTGCCAGCAGCTACCTACCCTGTTTGCAAGAGCCCAAAAGGATCACGGGGAGTTACGGGACAATAAGAAACATAGCAGGGGGAAAGAGGTTATCCGAATATTATCTATCTTTTCGTATTTTCCTTCTCCTGCGGCTCTTTGTGACTCTTTGCGGCTCTGAGTGCCAAGGGTAGGAAGCAACTATAGTCAAGTGTTTTGACTTAGGATAGGGATGAGGGATAAGGATAAGGGAAACTGTTTGTTGGAAAACTGTTAGAGATATGGAATATTTGGACCCATCCCTAGCGGAACCTCAATCCTGAAGTTTCTTAGCTGTTCAAAATTTGAATACGGAATGACATCTTGCTTCAAATTCCAAGCCTAAATGATTATTCAAGCTCACAGCAATCCAATACCAGTAGGTGCATAAGTCAAGGGTTTATGAAGATCTGTAACCATTCTTCAATTTGCAAGAGTCACTTTACTTTCGCGAGGCTACTTGTTTGGTTGGCGAAACATCAATCAACATCGCCTGTGAATCGCTTCTACAATTCAAGAAACCTGCTTCGTGAAGCAAGTAGAAGCTATGAAGCGAATCTAAAAAGTGATGCAGAAATGTATTTGCCAGAAAACAGCACTCTTGGCGACTTGTAAGGAGAAAATATCGTGCTATCAATCTTCCCAAAACATAGGCCAAAAGAGGCAATGAACGTTACATAGAGAGGCAATGAAGTTACATAGAGAAACTGAAAATATGTTTCACGGTGACTTAAAAAGTTGCAAAATACAACGTTCCTGTAGACTGAAGATAAATTTCTATTCTAATGCGAACACGCTCTTATGGACCAAAACACCAGAGTCTGATGACAAGACTACCTACAAGCTACTTCAATGAAAATTTCGTATTAGAAACCAGTACAGAGATAGTGCTGCCACTACTCAATACAGAATTATAAATGTCTATCGTTCACAAAGTTTCAAACTACATCTGCTTCTTGAGATTATTTGCTTTTCCAGTTCATGCTCATGTCTGCTGAATGGTAAAATGTTCATGAAGATGTA
>JACTAT010000032.1:10718815-10750951 GCA_014526335.1 Chrysaora quinquecirrha
GGAACCTACAAAATAGCGTGTACACAGAATAATTGAAATACACGAGAACAAATTTAATCATTACTAGTTACTAAATTAAAGAAAGAAAATCTCTCTCTAACAGCGTAGCCACTCGTTAAGCATAGCAATGGTCTTGGTAGTGGCGCAACTCTTTAGACTCCTTTACCTATAGGTACCTCAAGGGGCCCCAAAGTATTCTTTCTCAGGTAAAGATAGACGTTCAAATTAGAAGCAACCAAAAAACTAATGAATTGGATGAGAAGCGTTTGCATTGTCGACATTTTGAAAGTCACTGTTTAGTGTGGTGTATAGTCTAAGAAGAAACACATCTGTCCACGTGGAAATCAAATTTATTGCTACAGTTAAGCTGTGCATTATCATCAGCTTAAATACAAAAAACTTCAAGCTCAGAATAACGCCAAAGCAAAGTTGAGACGTTTTAATTACATTTTCTGACGAAAAGATGAAGATTCTGTTAATCTTCTTCAATCAGTCCTTGCTTCGTTTCAATATTCGGTAAACACATTCAACTAAGCTGTCTACAGTTAGTAAACACTGCAAAGAAAATGCGTTGAATGAATCTCATTGAAACGATAAACTTTATACATCTTGACAAATAATATTGTTAATTAATGCCTTTAAACATATATCTTCAAGAACATTTTACCATTCAGCAGACATGAGCATGAACTGGAAAAGCAAATAATCTCAAGAAGCAGATGTATTTTGAAACTTTGTGAACGATTGATATTTATAATTCTGTATTGTGTAGCAGCCAGCAGCACTATGTACTGGTTGCTTATACGAAATTTCATTAGCTAAGCAGCTTGTAGGTAGTCTGGTCATCAGACTCTGGTTCTTTGGTCCATAAGAGCGCATTCGCATTAGAATAGAAAAGTTGTCTTCAGTCTTCAGGAACGTTGCATTTTGCAACTTTTGTAAGTCACCGTGAAAATATTTTCAGTTTCCCTAAATGTAACGTAACTCTATACCTTTCATTGCCTCTTTTGATCTATGGTTTGGAAAGATTGATAGCACGATTTTGTCTCCTTTCACGTCACCAAGAGGCAAAGACATTGTAACACATAGCATCGCCTTTAAGATCTGGTTCGTAGATTCTACTTGCTTCATGAAGCAAGCTTCTTGAATTAGCAATGTTGATTTATGTTTCGCCAATAAAACAAGTAGCCTTGCACCCCAAATTCAAGTGAACCCGGGTAAATAGGAAATAGGAGCGAATAGGAGAATGTTACTTATTATCTGAGATCTTAATAAAGCTTAGCTCCTGTACCCATAATTGCTGTGGGCTTGAATAATGAGAGGGATTTGGAAGTTGAAGCAAGATGCTATGCTGTATTCAAATTCTGGAGAGCTAGAAAACTTCAAAGTTGAGGCTCTACTATCCTCTGTATGTTTGCTGTAAATATCTTCAGATAGGCTAATTTCCCTCTCTCTTTTCGTCGTTTCTTATTTTCAACTCCCCGTGATCCTTTGCGGTTCTGGTAAACAGAATTGTTGATTCCAAGAAGAGTGAATAGTGTTTCGATTTCATAATTTGCATAGACACAGAGTCATTACCTCGAATGCCGCCTCAGAGGCATCTTAATGCCTTCAGAATGCAATGCTATTTATGTTAATAGTCATTTTTTAATGTCAATAATGTCCAAGTTCTGTCGGCCAGCTGGCCACCAGAAAATTAGGAGTAAATAAACATTAATGGCCATAGCAAAATTCTGTGAACTAGGCGAACTAGAATGAAGTTAAGGGGTAATTGTGGTTATATTAGAGAGCATTGGGCTATTATTTGGTATATTGTATATAGTCGACTAAATTGTTCATTTAAAATATGATGAGAAATAATCGTAAATCATTATTATGAAGTTAAAATTCTTGAAATGCCACATTGGCCTATTTTTTACTTTGAATTTTGCATAAATTTATGAAGGATAGTCTTTGAGGGTTAGAGACTAACAAAGCTTCAAATTCCAAATTTAAGTGAAAATAACATACTGAAGGCTTTTATTGTTTGCCACTCCTCTATAAACGTGAAAGATGGACAAACAATGACTACCACGACGAAATGTATACCGTTCTTCCTCGAGTAAAGCCCTCCCTTGAATAAACGCCCTTTCGAACTGAGCTACCCATAAGGTTGGCCCATGAAAACCCTGAAAATAGTGCATGTTCAAGCCCTTGAAGGGAGTAATCAGGAGAAACCTTTTGCTCGCTGCTGCAAAACTTAGTTTTCGCAAGGACGTTAGTTTATTCATAAATTTCCAAATAATTTCTCGTCTTTGAGACGGATTTTAAACAAGCGCCCTAGGCGCTTAATGGAGGAAATACGGTGCCTAGATGTAGATCGAAATGCACCAATCGGAAACGTGAAGTTGGATTGTTATTGTGTTTTGAAGGCCAGGCAACTTACATGATACAATGAGGTAGCCAATAGAATTTAGCTGAAGATTCCAAGTTAGAATCCAATGTTCAACTGTGTTGCTATATTGCAAGCAGCAATCAACTAAACAAAGACTAATTTACTGACGCCTAACTTTGTAGACCATATATCTTAAATGACATAGTCTATCGTGAAATGTCTTTTGCGAAGCAAAGGTAGTAGGTCATAAATGTAATGTATATAATGACAGCTTTTATTGTAGAGCAGAATTTAAGCCTGGTTTCCAATTCGACGCAAGGATCCCTGGATCGCTAGGATCGCACACAATTGTGACCAGCAATCATCAGCGATTCTTGCGTCAAGAAGTTTCCATTCATCGTAAGGATCGCACGTTTTTGATACTTTGGCGCGAAAATAAATTTCTTAAAATGACGACATCAGGGCGCCAAAATCAACTTCTCAAAATTCTGTAATCACGATCGAATTTATTATATACACAGTGGTACTTCTGTACTTCTTCCACAAAGGCATGATTCTCGGGATTATCAAACGCCATTTTGCCAGTAAATGTGGAAGGGAGGCCTCGATCTCGAATCTACTGAACTAGAAAGAGAGGCCTCGATCGCTGAAATTCATGTTGACTTGGTTTCCACCGAAAAGTCTCTCGACGCAAGGATCGCTGCGATCGCAGAGATAGAAATTTTCCTATCTCGAACGCAACGATCGCTGGCAACGCAACGATCGCTACCGAATTGAAAAAGTAGTTTCCATTTCGACGCAAGGATCGCTGGTCACGAATTCGTGCGATCGAGCGATCCTTGCGTCGAAATGGAAACCAGGCTTTAGTTGTGTGGGGCTTAGGTCATTGACGAAGAATGTTTCAACGTGTGATTTTCTCAGGCAGCGGCAAGATGGGGTCTGATGCATAAAACATATGGGTGTGATAACGACATGCAAGAGTGTTTTGAAGCACAGTTTGAATTTACAGTATCACATATCCATAATCAGCTGATGATCATCTCTTAAGAATTTGGGCTTGTCTTAAAGAATTTCTTAAACTTTCGTTCCCTTATTTGTTAAAAGAGACTCGGTTGCACTGCGATTTTATTAAAGAAGAAAGCAATCCTATTATTTTGAAATAATAATAGAGCTCTGAGAAATTCCCTGCTTTTTACGAGGATTAATTTTATGAATTAAGTTTTAGTAACATATTAAAACTTTTTGAAGTTGCCACAAGCTGATTTGAGGTGAAAAATACGTTGAGACAGACAGCTGTTGTCGTGACTTTAATATTTGAAATGAAGAAATTACCAGTTTTTATGAAAATTTGAATATCAGAGGATTGTCAATTCTATCGATGTAGTTCTATAAGTTTTCTTGAAATTTTATAAGTGTCTAGATTACACTTTTTTTTAATAAGCAACCGCTCAATAAGCAACTAGGGCTGAACTGACCTTAACATTAAGCAACTTGAGGGCTCAATTGAATTACTGTTAGCAACTAAGAAGTCAAACAAGCGAGCTTATTCTCTTTCTTGTGTTAGGAAATTGTTCTTCGTTCTTATGTTTTGCATGTTGAAGTTCGTTAGCTAACGTTTTTTCACTTACTGTCTCCAAAAAGTCATGTTGTAGGCCTAACAGATGACGATTTTGACCCGCAAAGTCAGGGGTGGTTGTTAGGTAAAAAAAGGTTAAGCAACGTTTAAGCAATTTTGAGGGCTGAAATGTCTAAAATTTTAAACAACTTTGAGGGCTGGACGAAAGTCAAGTTGCTTATCCAAAAAAAGTGTAAGGATTCTTTGAAAACAACGTGCAAATAGACAAGTAAATAAATAGAGAAATAAATATAAGTAAGTAAATAAATTAATTAATTAAAAGTTAAATGTCTCGGCAATACAGTCAATAATAACATAGAATGTAGAATTTCTATTCTTTTAAAAGATAAGACGAAATAGAGTTTGCTTTTATAGACACAAACTTTCATTTTGAAATCGAGGCTTCGTTTTGGAATCAGTTTTAGGATGAAAAGTTGAATTAGCTTGATTTGAGATTTGAGACAAGTATGAAAGTGAAAATGATGATGGAAATTTCGTTTTTGTATTAAAAAGAATATTCAAAGTAATACGAAAAATAGCAGCTCTAAATATCAAATTTTTTGGTCATCTCTCGCGCTGTCCAATCGTGTTGAAAATAAGGATAAAGAGATAAAAGGTGTCACTTGACACTTTGCTGGATTCAAAATTTGTTAACATGAAAACAGAAGGGTGACCTCCTCGAGAAATGTGCAACTCCAAAAAATTGAATCTTTTTGTGGAAAAAAAAACAAAACAAAACCAGAAAGCGCAAGAATGTCACAACTCAGCAAAAGACATTTGCATGAGTCAATTTTGGATAAATTCAAAATATTTGTAAAAGGATAATTACGAATTCTTAAGCATTGTTTTTTTAGTAGCTATTAGAGAATATTTGTAATAAAAAACATGACTCGACCAAAACGGGAGAAAATTTTTGGATTTCGGAGAACGAGTGGATTTTTAGAGATTTTTGGAGAACTATGCTTTAGGCATAACGATAATGTGTTTTGTTTGATAAAGGTGTAAATGTTTGGTTAAAATAAGAATGTTGGCAATGTTCGCTCTGCATTTTAACTTAAAATTGTTCTCTTTGTTGTCTAGAAATTATGTGGTTTAAGGATAAAATATTCTGTTTTTGGCGAGAATTTTCGAGTTAAATTCCTATATCGAGAATTTTTTAGGAATACCTGATGCGACTGATACCAAAGCCAGGGCTGACAATGCACGAGTGAGGTGTAAATACACTTTGAACTTTCGTAATTACAGAAATGAAATAAAGAGTTTATAAAACTAAAGTCTAAACCTGTCAGCCTGTTGTTTCACAAAGATGATAAAACATAAATAAATTCGAGTTAGTTGCGAGCTTCAAGACTCATCTAGAAAGCTCCCTACTGCAGTATCTATATCTTAAGAAATTCACGATCTTTGCTGGTATAAGGGAACATAGTAGCTAAAGGTATTCAGAAAGTTTACCAATTATACCAATTAACATGTTCTTGATCCTACCTGTCGTTCAGAGTTGCTTGAACCGAAGAGAAACGAGCTCAATTTTGCTGCAGAATTCGATGAAAATGAACTTTGCTGTAGCATTGTGTTCGCCATTTCCAAAATTGATACTCTACGAAGCTTTCAACAGATCACGTAAATTGATGCAATCTTTTGGAACACTGCTAGAAAATGACAAACGAGTGTGACTAATATTACATTATCTTTCAACCATCGGGTCTTATATACTAGTTGCAAAGCCGCAACGCTTGAGCACTGCGTGTGCATTGAGACGAAAGAAAGTCATGAAGAAGTCGAGCCCGAGCCCCAAAGCCGCCGCCGCTACACTCTATTTTTTTTAAGAAACTAAGATTTTTGGTCAGTACTCAAAGTTTCTTAGTTTTGGGACAAATTTGGTACTGTAAGTTTCTTAGCAGTTTCTTACAATCAAAATTTTTAAGCGCCAAAACGGGCAATTGACACTGAAATTCTACAAATAAAAGAAGCAATACAATTCACGTTTACATCAGCTGTTTTTTTCTGTCAAAATAGACACTTATGATGCAACAAAAGTTTGTTTTTCGATGCTTTATTTCTAATTCTAAAGATTCTTGAGACCTGCGAGTTTCTTACCATTTTTGGTCGAGTACTGAAAGTTTCTTAACCAATATTGATCTCAGTACTGAGTTTCTTATAAACGGGTTTCTTATAAAAAAAATGAGTGTATCATAGCAAAGAATCAGAAACAAGAAACCCCACAAGGGTGCTCCCATTGAAGCCTGACAGGGGTCCAGTCAGGTCTAAAAGGGGCAAAAGCTTCGATTTTCAAATTACTGTAACTCTCAGATGGTGGTAAATTCTTACAGTTACACATCCACCTGAACGGTAGTTACTTTTACTGAGGGTCGTTTAGGGGTTCGAAAGATGGGAAATGTATCCAGAGAACAAGGGAACATGGCCAAAATCAAAAGGGAGCAAGCAGGGCCGTCCCGACAAAATTTTTCAAAGGGGGGGTGTCACCGTCTCGATTTGCCGACTAGAGTCCAACTGAAAACACCTTTTAGACGTCATCAAATGGGCTTAGGAGGGTACTTAAGGGAATAGGGGAATATTTAACCCCTCTAAATAAACGACTCTCTTTTCTAATGTAAGAAAAGCTAAACTCATCTCGTTTTGATTGTATCCAATCGAGCAATAAATTGTTTTGTAGAAAGTTTGCTAACCAGATACAGTACACAAAAGGATGCAAACTAAGTTCAAAACACCAGAAAATAGATGCAATGAGTTGTAACTCCCAAAAATACCCCAAACTTGCAGTTTCACTTCTATATTTCTAAAAATTGGGCCATTCAGTAGCTATTTGATACAGTAAGACGCTCCAATCCACTGGACCCCCTGACGAACCTCAATGGGAGTACCCATCCCTGAAATAGGAAACCCAGCCAGGCTCAAATGTTGACAAATTTTTCTGCATTCATATGTTGAAAGCGGTAAGTACACGCTTTTTTTATAAGGAACCACTTTATAAGGAACCTACATGGAGTCCCCCAGGGCAGTGTACTTGGACCTTTACTATTTCTGTTATTTGTCAACGACCTGACCAGTCATATCGAGTTCTGCAAGGTTAAAATGTTTGCAGATGATATTAAATTGTATGCAAAGGAAAAAGGAAACCATTCCAAAATTCAGAGGGACATAACAAAAATCTGTGACTGGTCGAAAACGCAGCAGCTACCTATAAACCCGCAAAAATGTAAATTTTTACGACTTGGAAATTGCAACGACATTTTTCAAAGATATACCTTAACAATTAATAATGGTACCCCAGTAGAGATCTCGAAAGTTGAAGAAATGAAAGACCTTGGTGTCATCATTGACAGTAAATTAAAATTCGATAAACATATCTCTGAAATATGCAGGAAAGCACAAGGTGTACTAGCATCAATTAAGAGAACAATGACGTTTATGGACACAGAAGTTTTATCAATCTTTATAAAAGTCTTGTTAGACCACTACTCGAATCATCCGTTCCTGTATGGAATCCCTATCTCAAAAAGCATGAAAACAACTTGAATCTATACAAAGACGAGCAACAAAACTAGTACGTAGCATCAGCCATCTGTCATATAATGAGAGACTACGAATTTTAAAATTGCCAACTCTGCTTTACAGAAGGAGACGAGGGATATGATAACAACATTTAAATTATTTCATGGTCTTATTGATACTGAGAGCTCTAGATTTTCAAGATAAACAATAATAGAACAAGAGGACACGAATTCAAAATAGTCGTAAACAAGTCAAGGCTGGACATAAGAAAACACTTTTTCTCACAGAGAGTCATCAATGAATGGAATTCATTGAAAAAAGAAATAGTAAATGCTGATAATGTACTGAATTTTGAAAAACTATATGACAGTTTCCGTCGCGATGAAAAATATAACTTTTGTACTAACTGATTAATTTAAATGCTTAAACTCAGGGTTTTATAGGCGTTAGCCTTTTAGCCCCTTAATTACATTTATATTATATTATATATTATATTATTACATGTAGAAGGCCCTAAAATTTAAAGAACTTATACTACTAAAGAGAAAATCATTAAACTACTAAAGAGAAAATCATTAAGGAACTTTTCAATGTTGAATGCTTTCATCACTGCAAATAATCAAGAATTAGAAAGCCCGTTCCATTCAATGGAGGTCGAAAATCACATAAATTGTACGTTACGCATGTATCAAAAATTTCCTTGAGTACTTTTGAGCTTTACTTACATGCAAGTGTCTTTCTATTATTACTATGACCACTGTATGTGCAGTAAAAATTAAGGAACTATTAAGGAACTTTTTGATCTACAATTGCCTCAAGAGGTCCAAAAATAAGGAACTTTAAGAACTAGGCCTTGAGGTAGGTTCCTTATAAAAAATAGCGTGTAGGGGGTGATTGAAAAGCTGGTAAAAATCAGCTGTAAAATAAGAAACATGCGGGCTGGTAAGAAGAGTAAAAACAGGCGGGTGCGAGCACGGGGTAAGAGGAAGATGTAAAATAAAAAGCCCAATGAAATGTCTACTTTTTATAATGTTATGCAGTAGAATTTCAATTTTGTATAATATTTCATTATGTTTTCAAGGGTGCAACTTATAAAAATTAAAAAAAACTTGAAATTGCCTGCCGCAGTACCAGGTAGAGATCAGAGCTGTGATGCTTAGGGGGTCAAAATTTAATCAGGAAAAAGGAATTGACAAGGGGAAAACCAACATGACTCCCACAGTGTGAAAGAAAACTAGGGTGCAAATGAATGGTGAATGATGTGAGAATGGAAGGAAGTGCTCCAGAGATGTCATCGAAATTAATAAAGAGTAATCTGCGAACGGTGATCTTGAGGCGAGAGGATATCGTTAAAAATTCAAAGCTGGGAGGAAGTCATTTGAAATTTGAACGATGACATGATTACTTGACTTGTGAATGTGATCTACAGAGCTCCAGACGCTGGCAAATCTACACGCGCTACTATAGTGGATAAGTACTACTGTGGTGGGTTATTGTGCTTGATTATTATTTTTGGAGGTGACTTGGCTGGCTTCGAAACCACTGTACTCATATTGTTCGAGGCCTGTTCGAAGTTGAAGCTAGCGTAAGATCAGCATCGTAGCGAGCGTCAACGGCGTCATCGGCATTTCAATCCTTGACAGAAACGAGTGCTGCGCCCCTCTTTTCCTCCATGACTTTGAACTTGTCATTGCTTGCTGTCAGTGCTTGCCCCTTCTCGCTAGGCCACTGCCTGAGGTAGAGTATACAATGAAATCATCTGATTGAGAGGTTCCTCGGCATTGTGTTTTCATTATATCACTGATCTCTAAAGGAGACTTTTTTGAGATAAAATTTTTTTAGAGATTGGTGCATCGCATACACTAATTCGATCTTGGCGCACTATCTCTGCGGCTGCGCAATCTGTTCAAAAAAGCAGCAAAAACTTTTTAAGCCTAGCTTTAGAAAATTTTGAAGGAAACATGTAATAAAATGCGTAGAAGCTCGGTTACAATAAACCCGACAATAATAGATGTTCCATTAAATTAAAACGCAAACAAAAAAGAAAAAGTTAGATTCTTGAACAAAAGGTTACGGGAGTCTTGCTTTTTAAATTGGATTTCATGTTGATTATCGGAAAAACCAAAATGAAAAATGGGTGTGGCTACCAAAGCCACGCCCTTCTGTCGGCAAATTTTAACTCTGTGCCCCCCTAAAAATTATTTGTTGCTCCGCCCCTGGTTACGTCATGGCATTGTACTGTGTCTGAAAGAGCAAGAAGCCGCTGATACTCTAGCTCTAGCCCTCTAGCTTGATACCTACAAGGTTGCAACAATGATTTATAATGCAACAATTAATACATCTCTATGAATCCATAGGAAGGTGAGAGTTTAATTGAGCAGCGATAAAAGATTGGTTGAAGAGCTGTGCAAATGATTATTGCTCTCTACTGAATGCAGAGAAATCGACCATGGTGACTGGGATTTGACTGAGAGGGAAAGCAAAATGAAGACGATCCATGGCGAAGATCTAACAGCATGAAGCATCGACTGAAATCAATTCATTTCAAAATGATAATAATTGAATCCTATTCATCGTGAGGGGTGATTCAATCCTCTAAAATCTTTACACCCTTGCATCTCTTGTTTTTGCAAAAACCCCTTGTCTGCACGTGGTTGGGGGAGAAAGGACCCGTTCTGGGTGTCCAAATCAGATGTCCAAAGAAAATTGACAAAGAAACCTGTTATCCTGTTCTGTTTCAAACTTTTGTTTCTCTGTACTGCCAAATCTATCTAGCTATTAACCATTGCTTCAGTTACTGAACAGTGTATACAGAAATTATATCCTTGAAACCGTTGCACTATTTTAAAAAGGTATTGTACCTTATATTCCGAGCGTTATTTTTTTATCTTCATAATTGCTTATCTTCTGCTTCTAGCAAAATCCATTGCATTACATCTAAGTGCACAAGAGAGGAGAGACAGAAGAAAAGATGGCAATATGTTCATAGTCTAGCTTAGCTTTCAATGCCTGGAAGCAAAAGCGAACGTTAAAATGTGTTTAAGATCAACTGAACGTTTATCATTTATGTTCCTAGACGTTTTTTTATAAGAAACTGCTTTATAAGAAACCCACTAGTAAGATTTCTGGCAAATTACAATAGATTCTTTTGTCATTTTGCTTCTTAAAACAATAGAAAACAATAGAAGATTTCAGAAACTATTACTAGTGAAGCCTTTGCTAGGTTTCTTATATAGTGCACATAGATGATGCTTCCTCCGAATCACTTTTTAAAACATAATAAATACAATATGTACATTTTCGATAGCTGTTGTATTATGCAAGTATAATAGCTAAATTATGTAAGTATATGATACCATTATGTCTCCTCATGAAAATGCCTATATATTGCACAATTGCGAAAAACAAAGAAACACTTTTGGACATACCTAAAAGATTTCTTCGTCTGCCACTCTTCAGAGCATAATCATCGGAAACAGACAAAAACACTTGAAAAAGGCGGAATTTATACCCGTGCATTGAAAAGCAGCAAACTTCGTCTCTCTAAAGAAAATCCATAGTTTTCACGCTCATATTATCACTCAAGGACTAAAACAGGTTTGTATAGCCTAATATACCTAAAAAGACTTATTAGAATCTTAGGAGACAATATTGAAAACAATTTGAAAAATAAAAGGAGTTTTAAAACCCATGATTTCAGACCCAAAATCGATCCATTCCGATAGAAGAACACTTTCTCTATCTCCTAGAGACTATTCTAAGGGTATTTGGCAGTATTCAATTATTATTTTTGAATGAACAGAGCTATTTTCAAAAACCCCTGATTTTTGCCGATTTTGGTCACTTGGCAAGGCTATAGACTTGCCTTTTTGGCAATTTTTGGGGGAAATTTTTTCTTCCAAAATCGATCCATTCCAGCAAAAAAGACTTCCTTTACCCACTAAAAACTATTCAGGGGGTATTTGGTAATATTTGAAACTATTCTTGGAGAAAAATGAGGTTTTCCGAAACGCCTGATTTTTGCCGATTTTGGTCATTTGGCAAGGCTATAGACTTGCCTTTTTGGCAATTTTTGGGGGAAATTTTTTCTTCCAAAATCGATCCATTCCAGCAAAAAAGACTTCCTTTACCCACTTAAAACTATTCAGGGGGTATTTGGTAATATTTGAAACTATTCTTGGAGAAAAATGAGGTTTTCCGAAACCCCTGATTTTTGCAGATTTTTGGCCATTTGGCAAGGCTATAAACTTGCCTTTTTTGCGATTTTGGGGGAAAATTTTTTCTTCCGAAATCGATCCATTCTGGCAGAAAAAGACTTTATTTACCCTTTGAGACTATTCTTAGGGTATTTGGGAATTTTTGATAATTATTTTTGGAGAAAAATGAGGTTTTCCAAGCCCCTAATTTTGGCCTATTTTTGGCCAGTTGGCAAGGCTATAGACTTGCCTTTTTGGCGATTTTGGGGGGGAAATTTCTTCTTCCAAAATCGATCCATTTTGGCAGAAGAAGACTTTTTTGACCCTGTGAGACTATTCTAAGGGTATTTGGGACTTTTTGATAATTATTTTGGGAGAAAAATGAGGTTTTCCAAAACCCCTGATTTTTGCAGATTTTTTGTCCATTTGGAAAGGCTATAGACTTGCCTTTCTGGCGATTTTGGGGGGGGGGGGGAAATTTCTTCTTCCAAAATCGATCCATTCCAGCAAAAAAGACTTCTTTTACCCACTAAAAACTATTCAGGGGGTATTTGGTAATATTTGAAACTATTCTTGGAGAAAAATGCGGT
This sequence comes from Chrysaora quinquecirrha, assembly GCA_014526335.1. Taxonomy (NCBI): domain Eukaryota; kingdom Metazoa; phylum Cnidaria; class Scyphozoa; order Semaeostomeae; family Pelagiidae; genus Chrysaora; species Chrysaora quinquecirrha. Next base: position 10,731,104 of record JACTAT010000032.1, read on the forward strand.
TTTCCGAAACCCCTGATATTTGCAGATTTTTGGCCATTTGGCAAGGCTATAAACTTGCCTTTTTTGCGATTTTGGGGGAAAAATTTCTTCTTCCAAAATCGATCCATTCTAGCAAAAAAAGACTTCTTTTACCCACTAAAGACTATTCAGGGGGTATCTGGTAATATTTGAAACTATTCTTGGAGAAAAATGCGGTTTTCCGAAACCCCTGATATTTGCAGATTTTTGGCCATTTGGCAAGGCTATAAACTTGCCTTTCTGGCGATTTTGGGGGGAAAATTTCTTTTTCCAAAAATCGATCCATTCTAGCAAAAAAGACTTTATTTACCCCCTAGAGACTATTCAGGGGGTACTTGGTAATATTTCAAACTATTTTTGGAGAAAAAGTAGATTTTGAGAAACTCCTGATTTTGGACTATTTTTTGGCCTGTTGGCAAGGCTATAGACTTGCCTTTTTGGCGATTTTTGGAGGAAAATTGCTTCTCCAAAAATCGATCCATTCGGGTAAAAAAGACTTTACTTACTCTTAGAGACTATTCTAAGGGTATTTGGAAATTTTGATTACTTTTTTGGAGAAAATGAGGTTTTCTAAAACCCTGAATTTGGCCTATTTTGGCCAGTTAGCAAGGCTATGGACTTATGGGAGGGAATTTTTCTTCCAAAATCGATCCATTCTGGCAGAAAAGACTTTATTTACCCTTTGAGACTATTCTTAGGGTATTTGGGAATTTTGATAATTATTTTGGAGAAAATGAGGTTTTCCAAGCCCCTAATTTTGGCCTATTTTTGGCCAGTTGGCAAGGCTATAGACTTGCCTTTTGGCGATTTTTAGAAATGTTTTCTTCCAAAATCTGTCCATTTTGGCAGAAAAAGACTTTATTGACCCTGTGAGACTATTCTTAGGGTATTTGGGAATTTTTGGTAATTATTTTTGGAGAAAAAATGAGGTTTTCCGAAACCCTTGATTTCGGCCTATTTTTAGCCAGTTGGCAAGGCTATAGACTCACCTTTTTTGGCGATTTTTGGGGGACATTTTTTCTTCCAAAATCGATCCATTCTCGCAGAAAAAGACTTTATTTACCCTTAGAGACTATTCTAAGGGTATTTGGGAATTTTTGATAATTATTTTTGGAGAAAAATGAGGTTTTCCAAAACCCCTGATTTTATCACATATCCTTCCTGATGAGATCACATGAGAAACGCGCACGCGCCTGGCAGGCCATTATGTGCTGCGTTTTTGACGAGTAGGTCATGATGGCGGGCCTTCAAGGGAATTTAATCTATGAATATCTTTTGCATCGTTGCAAATTGATGGTTTTTTATTCCAAAGCTGAAAGATAAGTTGTTTATTGCTTTTAAACAGCAAGTATCGTTTTTGTTTGTTTTCTGCAGTTTATTTTCTGTTGATTTATGTTTCCTGGCCCAAGAATGGGCCTAGGATAGCTTCACGTGGAGAAAAACATAGTTGCTTTTTTCTTTTCCAATTTGTTTTTTTTCAGAAAATTGGTGAAGTCGAAGCTGTATCAACTTTGGTGATGATAAAGACAAAGATATCACTAGGGATGACACTAATAATTTGTGGTGTTCATCTTCCTCCCAAAGCCATGTTGTTGATGATGGTAGTGATCAAGAGGCAACTACTAATGATACTTGGTAGTATTCATCGCTCTCCCAACTTCTTGGTTGTGGAGGAAGGTAGTTGGCCTTCAGAGTAGCCGAAATGGCCTTGTATTACTCTGCTTTGGACCAGTGATTTAGTCACGTGTCCACTGGATTGGCTTGGAGCCAACGATAGCTTTCCTATGGAGAAAGTGAATATCGTATTTGATGCAACCTGCTAGTGATGTTTCATCTGGAGATGAGAAATGCTTTAAGATCCAGCGATAATTTGTTATAGACAAATTGAATATTGCCTGTCCTTGGAATTTGCGAGTCAGATGTCCTCTGAAGACAATGAAACATTGGAGCCAATGAAAGCTTTCCAAGGTACGTTGCATTGTTTACAAGCCAGAGAGAAGATGTCTCATTCAGGCTGCCATTATGAATTATCTTATGGTACCTGTGTAAACAGGTTATGCCTGGTTTGTTCCCATATCATTTTACATGATGATGGGTGGCCTTACAACAAACAAGTAATGACTTGTACAGGTAAGAATCACCTTTCTTCAGGACCTGCTTGGCAGATGTCCCCTGTTTTCTCATCATGTTATTTGATGATGAATAGCCTAATAATGAATGAAGAAAGTCATCAGGCTAAAGTGCCTCATAAGCCCTAACGGCTAAATGGATTTTTAGAGAGTTTATTGAATTTTATCTCTCAGACAATCAGCTAAAGTGCCTCATAAGCCCGAACGGCTTAATGAATTTTTAGAGAGTTTATTGAATTTTATCTCTCCGACAACCTCTGTTTGTTTTTTCAAAATGAGGTTTTGTGAATGGCATGGGCTTTGTTGTAAAAGTTAGAACATACCCTGCCATAGTCCTGGAATTTAGGAACAATTGGAAAGAGTCTCAAGTGGACATGTATCAAGAAAAGAAAGTTTTTTCTGGAAATCCTTCCAAATCAGAAGTCAATTTTGATTACAAAGGCAGCAGCAGACAAGTTCAGTTGGCCTAATGTAAATGATATCAACATTCCGGAGTTCAAGAAAAGAAACTTATGCATGTTGGCCAGTCGAGCTGAAAAAGCCAGCATATGAAAACCTAACAGCCTAGCAAGGACAACATGGAATCATGTTTTGCGCTCACGGTTTTCACTTAGTTGCGTGTCAATGTAGCGCCATTTGTTAGTCCTATGCAAGAAAGAAATACAACACTCTTGATTGTCTTTCAAGTCTTCAATTGACAAATTATTTTTGCAGAATTCTGCTTTATACAATCTAAGAAGAGAAGAATTTTGGATATGCAACATGCATGCATATTCCTTGTTTAAAGTAATGTGAGCATTGGGGCTTTTCTCTTCGAAACAGAATGAGAAGCTCGACACAGGTTTGCTTTTTCAATATTTTTTGAGAAAGCTTGTACTTACTTGCATATGCAGGTTTGCTTTTTCAATAGCTTTTGAGAAAGCTTATATTTACTTCAGGCAAATGCATTGAAGAACAAATGATCCTGTATTGAGGATCGTGGAATCAGAGTTGATCATCTCTGTCATAATGTTGATATGAGATAACATTGTGATATCACAATTAACAACTATAACTGACAAGATCTAATAGACCCATGTTTATGATTCCAATGATTCCTGATATTCAAATCTTACAGTGGTTCAGATTTTATATATACATTGAACAGTTATTCAATAGACTTAAAAGCCATGCATCTTATGCATTAGGCTCTGTGCCAATTCACTGGGATGGTGTTAAAACCATTTTTTCTCTTGTATGGGAAAATATGTAGATTTATTTGCTTGTGAGCTTGTCTGGAAAGTCACATTAGCAAATGCTCTATCTTATTAAAGTCTGCAGTTCTCCCCCTTTTTTATAGCAGATCATTTTTTCAGTCCAGTATTATATGGATGATTATTTCTTGCAGTGTTTTTTGTAGTATGGGTACATACAACTTATTTGCAAGACAGAAACAGTTTTCATGATGTTTCAAACTTTGTTGGGGTGCTCCCCTTGTCTGGGACACTTTAGAGCTCTTGGTTCTCCAGAGCTCATGTTTTCATTTAATCACCTGAAACTCGAAATGGAATATTGTTCGTTTTTCATATTGAAATTGAAACTCAAAGGGAACATCATTTCAGATGTGTTCGTTTTAATGATTCTAGTTCATTTTATAGCTCAGCTATTGCATGAATCATTATCAAAATTTGAAGATGTTTGGATCAAACATAGAATATGGTTTGTTTTTTACAAATTTTAATTTCACCTAGAATAGTAGGTTTGATGGCAGATGATTCAAATGGAACATGTTGTTTAATCATCTCATAACTCGTGCACATTTTGTGAAACGTGCTCAAGCCTAAGCATTTGGCTTTCTACTACTTCTGCTATTCCAAGAAGAAGAAGGAATACTTTTTTGGGAATTTATTTTTTTTCCAAAATCGATACATTCTGGCAGAAAAAGACTTTATCTACCCTTAGAGACTATTCTAAGGGTATTTGGGAATTTTTGAAAATTATTTTTGGAGAAAAATGAGGTTTTCCAAAACCCCTTATTTTGGCTGATTATTTGCCATCTGGCAAGGCTGTAGACTTGCGTTTTGGGCGATTTTTTTGGGAAAATTTTTTTTTCCAAAATCGATACATTCTGGCAGAAAAAGACTTTATTTACCCTTAGAGACTATTCTAAGGGTATTTGGGAATATTTGATAATTATTTTTGGAGAAAAATGAGGTTTTCCAAAACCCCTGATTTTGGCCGATTTTTGCCAGCTGGCAAGGCTTTAAACTTGCCTTCTTGGCGATTTTGGGGGAAAATTTTTTCTTCCGAAATCGATCCATTCTAGCAAAAAAGACTTCTTTTACCCACTAAAGACCATTCAGGGAGTGTTTGGTAATATTTGAAACTATTCTTGGAGAAAAATGAGGTTTTCCGAAACTCCTGATTTTCGCAGATTTTTGGCCATTTGGCAAGGCTATAAACTTGCCTTTTTTGCGATTTTGGGGGGAAAATTTCTTCTTCCAAAATCGATCCATTCTAGCAAAAAAAGACTTTATTTACCCCCTAGAGACTATTCAGGGGGTACTTGGTAATATTTCAAACTATTTTTGGAGAAAAAGTAGATTTTGAGAAACTCCTGATTTTGGCCTATTTTTTGGCCTGTTGGCAAGGCTATAGACTTGCCTTTTTGGCGATTTTTGGAGGAAAATTGCTTCTCCAAAAATCGATCCATTCGGGTAAAAAAGACTTTACTTACTCTTAGAGACTATTCTAAGGGTATTTGGAAATTTTGATTACTTTTTTTGGAGAAAAATGAGGTTTTCTAAAACCCCTGAATTTGGCCTATTTTTGGCCAGTTAGCAAGGCTATGGACTTATGGGAGGGAATTTTTTCTTCCAAAATCGATCCATTCTGGCAGAAAAAGACTTTATTTACCCTTTGAGACTATTCTTAGGGTATTTGGGAATTTTTGATAATTATTTTGGAGAAAAATGAGGTTTTCCAAGCCCCTAATTTTGGCCTATTTTTGGCCAGTTGGCAAGGCTATAGACTTGCCTTTTGGCGATTTTTTGGGGAAATGTTTTTCTTCCAAAATCTGTCCATTTTGGCAGAAAAAGACTTTATTGACCCTGTGAGACTATTCTTAGGGTATTTGGGAATTTTTGGTAATTATTTTTGGAGAAAAATGAGGTTTTCCGAAACCCTTGATTTCGGCCTATTTTTAGCCAGTTGGCAAGGCTATAGACTCACCTTTTTTGGCGATTTTTGGGGGACATTTTTTCTTCCAAAATCGATCCATTCTCGCAGAAAAAGACTTTATTTACCCTTAGAGACTATTCTAAGGGTATTTGGGAATTTTTGATAATTATTTTTGGAGAAAAATGAGGTTTTCCAAAACCCCTGATTTTGCCCGATTTTTTGCCATCTGGCAAGGCTATAGACTTGCGTTTTGGGCGATTTTTTTGGGAAAATTTTTTTTTCCAAAATCGATACATTCTGGCAGAAAAAGACTTTATCTACCCTTAGAGACTATTCTAAGGGTATTTGGGAATTTTTGAAAATTATTTTTGGAGAAAAATGAGGTTTTCCAAAACCCCTTATTTTGGCTGATTATTTGCCATCTGGCAAGGCTGTAGACTTGCGTTTTGGGCGATTTTTTTGGGAAATTTTTTTTTCCCAAAATCGATACATTCTGGCAGAAAAAGACTTTATTTACCCTTAGAGACTATTCTAAGGGTATTTGGGAATATTTGATAATTATTTTTGGAGAAAAATGAGGTTTTCCAAAACCCCTGATTTTGCCCGATTTTTTGCCATCTGGCAAGGCTATAGACTTGCGTTTTGGGCGATTTTTTTGGGAAAAATTTTTTTTCCAAAATCGATACATTCTGGCAGAAAAAGACTTCTTTTACGCACTAAAGACTATTCAGGGTGTATTTGGTAATATTTGAAACTATTCTTGGAGAAAAATGAGTTTTTCCGAAACCCCTGATTTTTGCAGATTTTTGCCCATTTGGCAAGGCTATAAACTTGTCTTTTTTGCGATTTTTGGGGGAAATGTTTTCTTCCAAAATCGATCCATTCTAGCAAAAAAGGCTTGTTTTACGCACTAAAGACTATTCAGGGTGTATTTGGTAATATTTGAAACTATTCTTGGAGAAAAATGAGGTTTTCCGAAACCCCTGATTTTTGCAAATTTTTGGCCATTTGGCAAGGCTTTAAACTTGCCTTCTTGGCGATTTTGGGGGAAAATTTTTTCTTCCGAAATCGATCCATTCTAGCAAAAAAGACTTCTTTTACCCACTAAAGACCATTCAGGGAGTGTTTGGTAATATTTGAAACTATTCTTGAAGAAAAATGAGGTTTTCCGAAACCCCAGAATTTTGCAGATTTTTTGCCATTTGGCAAGGCTATAAACTTGCCTTTTGGCGATTTTGGGGGGAAAATTTCTTCTTCCAAAATCGATCCATTCTAGCAAAAAAAGACTTCTTTTACCCACTAAAGACTATTCATGGGGTATCTGGTAATATTTGAAACTATTCTTGGAGAAAAATGCGGTTTTCCGAAACCCCTGATTTTTGCAGATTTTTGGCCATTTGGCAAGGCTATAAACTTGCCTTTCTGGCGATTATGGGGGGAAAATTTCTTTTTCCAAAATCGATCCATTCTAGCAAAAAAAGACTTTATTTACCCCCTAGAGACTATTCAGGGGGTACTTGGTAATATTTCAAACTATTTTTGGAGAAAAAGTAGATTTTGAGAAACTCCTGATTTTGGCCTATTTTTTGGCCAGTTGGCAAGGCTATAGACTTGCCTTTTTGGCGATTTTTGGAGGAAAATTGCTTCTCCGAAAATCGATCCATTCTGGTAAAAAAGACTTTACTTACTCTTAGAGACTATTCTAAGGGTATTTGGAAATTTTGATTACTTTTTTTGGAGAAAAATGAGGTTTTCTAAAACCCCTGAATTTGGCCTATTTTTGGCCAGTTAGCAAGGCTATGGACTTATGGGAGGGAATTTTTTCTTCCAAAATCGATCCATTCTGGCAGAAAAAGACTTTATTTACCCTTTGAGACTATTCTTAGGGTATTTGGGAATTTTTGGTAATTATTTTTGGAGAAAAATGAGGTTTTCCGAAACCCTTGATTTCGGCCTATTTTTAGCCAGTTGGCAAGGCTATAGACTTGCCTTTTGGCGATTTTTTGGGGAAATGTTTTTCTTCCAAAATCTGTCCATTTTGGCAGAAAAAGACTTTATTGACCCTGTGAGACTATTCTTAGGGTATTTGGGAATTTTTGGTAATTATTTTTGGAGAAAAATGAGGTTTTCCGAAACCCTTGATTTCGGCCTATTTTTAGCCAGTTGGCAAGGCTATAGACTCACCTTTTTTGGCGATTTTTGGGGGACATTTTTTCTTCCAAAATCGATCCATTCTCGCAGAAAAAGACTTTATTTACCCTTAGAGACTATTTTAAGGGTATTTGGGAATTTTTGATAATTATTTTTGGAGAAAAGTGAGGTTTTCCAAAACCCCTGATTTTGGCCTGTTTTTGGCCAGTTGCCAAGGCTATAGACTTGCCTTTTGGGCGATTCTTGGGGGAAAATTTTTTCTTCCAAAATCGATCCATTCTAGCAAAAAAAGACTTCTTTTACGCACTAAAGACTATTCAGGGTGTATTTGGTAATATTTGAAACTATTCTTGGAGAAAAATGAGTTTTTCCGAAACCCCTGATTTTTGCAGATTTTTGGCCATTTGGCAAGGCTATAAACTTGTCTTTTTTGCGATTTTTGGGGGAAATGTTTTCTTCCAAAATCGATCCATTCTAGCAAAAAAGGCTTGTTTTACGCACTAAAGACTATTCAGGGTGTATTTGGTAATATTTGAAACTATTCTTGGAGAAAAATGAGGTTTTCCGAAACCACTGATTTTTGCAAATTTTTGGCCATTTGGCAAGGCTTTAAACTTGCCTTCTTGGCGATTTTGGGGGAAAATTTTTTCTTCCGAAATCGATCCATTCTAGCAAGAAAGACTTCTTTTACCCACTAAAGACCATTCAGGGAGTGTTTGGTAATATTTGAAACTATTCTTGAAGAAAAATGAGGTTTTCCGAAACCCCTGAATTTTGCAGATTTTTTGCCATTTGGCAAGGCTATAAACTTGCCTTTTGGCGATTTTGGGGGAAAAATTTCTTCTTCCAAAATCGATCCATTCTAGCAAAAAAAAAGACTTCTTTTACCCACTAAAGACTATTCATGGGGTATCTGGTAATATTTGAAACTATTCTTGGAGAAAAATGCGGTTTTCCGAAACCCCTGATTTTTGCAGATTTTTGGCCATTTGGCAAGGCTATAAACTTGCCTTTCTGGCGATTATGGGGGGAAAATTTCTTTTTCCAAAATCGATCCATTCTAGCAAAAAAAGACTTTATTTACCCCCTAGAGACTATTCAGGGGGTACTTGGTAATATTTCAAACTATTTTTGGAGAAAAAGTAGATTTTGAGAAACTCCTGATTTTGGCCTATTTTTTGGCCAGTTGGCAAGGCTATAGACTTGCCTTTTTGGCGATTTTTGGAGGAAAATTGCTTCTCCGAAAATCGATCCATTCTGGTAAAAAAGACTTTACTTACTCTTAGAGACTATTCTAAGGGTATTTGGAAATTTTGATTACTTTTTTTGGAGAAAAATGAGGTTTTCTAAAACCCCTGAATTTGGCCTATTTTTGGCCAGTTAGCAAGGCTATGGACTTATGGAGGAATTTTTCTTCCAAAATCGATCCATTCTGGCAGAAAAAGACTTTATTTACCCTTTGAGACTATTCTTAGGGTATTTGGGAATTTTTGATAATTATTTTTGGAGAAAAATGAGGTTTTCCGAAACCCTTGATTTCGGCCTATTTTTAGCCAGTTGGCAAGGCTATAGACTCACCTTTTTTGGCGATTTTTGGGGGGACATTTTTTCTTCCAAAATCGATCCATTCTCGCAGAAAAAGACTTGATTTACCCTTCGAGACTATTCTAAGGGTATTTGGGAATTTTTGATAATTATTTTTGGAGGAAAATGAGGTTTTCCAAAACCCCTGATTTTGCCCGATTTTTTGCCATCTGGCAAGGCTATAGACTTGCGTTTTGGGCGATTTTTTTGGGAAAAATTTTTTTTCCAAAATCGATACATTCTGGCAGAAAAAGACTTTATCTACCCTTAAAGACTATTCTAAGGGTATTTGGGAATTTTTGAAAATTATTTTTGGAGAAAAATGAGGTTTTCCAAAACCCCTTATTTTGGCTGATTATTTGCCATCTGGCAAGGCTGTAGACTTGCGTTTTGGGCGATTTTTTTGGGAAATTTTTTTTTTCCAAAATCGATACATTCTGGCAGAAAAAGACTTTATTTACCCTTAGAGACTATTCTAAGGGTATTTGGGAATATTTGATAATTATTTTTTGAGAAAAGTGAGGTTTTCCAAAACCCCTGATTTTGGCCGATTTTTTGCCATCTGGCAAGGCTATAGACTTGCGTTTTGGGCGATTTTTTTGGGAAAAATTTTTTTTCCAAAATCGATACATTCTGGCAGAAAAAGACTTTATCTACCCTTAGAGACTATTCTAAGGGTATTCGGGAATTTTTGAAAATTATTTTTGGAGAAAAATGAGGTTTTCCAAAACCCCTTATTTTGGCTGATTATTTGCCATCTGGCAAGGCTGTAGACTTGCGTTTTGGGCGATTTTTTTGGGAAATTTTTTTTTTCCAAAATCGATACATTCTGGCAGAAAAAGACTTTATTTACCCTTAGAGACTATTCTAAGGGTATTTGGGAATTTTTGATAATTATTTTTGGAGAAAAATGAGGTTTTCCGAAACCCTTGATTTCGGCCTATTTTTAGCCAGTTGGCAAGGCTATGGACTTATGGGAGGGAATTTTTTCTTCCAAAATCGATCCATTCTGGCAGAAAAAGACTTTATTTACCCTTTGAGACTATTCTAAGGGTATTTGGGAATTTTTGATAATTATTTTTGGAGAAAAATGAGGTTTTCCAAAACCCCTGATTTTGCCCGATTTTTTGCCATCTGGCAAGGCTATAGACTTGCGTTTTGGGCGATTTTTTTGGGAAAATTTTTTTTTCCAAAATCGATACATTCTGGCAGAAAAAGACTTTATCTACCCTTAGAGACTATTCTAAGGGTATTTGGGAATTTTTGAAAATTATTTTTGGAGAAAAATGAGGTTTTCCAAAACCCCTTATTTTGGCTGATTATTTGCCATCTGGCAAGGCTGTAGACTTGCCTTTTTGGCGATTTTGGGGGGGAAATTTCTTCTTCCAAAATCGATCCATTCCAGCAAAAAAGACTTCTTTTACCCACTAAAAACTATTCAGGGGGTATTTGGTAATATTTGAAACTATTCTTGGAGAAAAATGAGGTTTTCCGAAACTCCTGATTTTCGCAGATTTTTCGCCATTTGGCAAGGCTATAGACTTGCCTTTTTGGCAATTTTTGGGGGAAATTTTTTCTTCCGAAATCGATCCATTCCAGCAAAAAAGACTTCTTTTACCCACTAAAAACTATTCAGGGGGTATTTGGTAATATTTGAAACTATTCTTGAAGAAAAATGAGGTTTTCCGAAACCCCTGAATTTTGCAGATTTTTGGCCATTTGGCAAGGCTATAAACTTGCCTTTTTGGCGATTTTGGGGAAAAATTTCTTCTTCCAAAATCGATCCATTCTAGCAAAAAAAAGACTTCTTTTACCCACTAAAGACTATTCATGGGGTATCTGGTAATATTTGAAACTATTCTTGAAGAAAAATGAGGTTTTCCGAAACCCCTGAATTTTGCAGATTTTTGGCCATTTGGCAAGGCTATAAACTTGCCTTTTTGGCGATTTTGGGGGAAAAATTTCTTCTTCCAAAATCGATCCATTCTAGCAAAAAAAAGACTTCTTTTACCCACTAAAGACTATTCATGGGGTATCTGGTAATATTTGAAACTATTCTTGAAGAAAAATGAGGTTTTCCGAAACCCCTGAATTTTGCAGATTTTGGCCATTTGGCAAGGCTATAAACTTGCCTTTTGGCGATTTTGGGGAAAATTTCTTCTTCCAAAATCGATCCATTCTAGCAAAAAAAAGACTTCTTTTACCCACTAAAGACTATTCATGGGGTATCTGGTAATATTTGAAACTATTCTTGGAGAAAAATGAGGTTTTCCGAAACCCCTGATTTTTACAGATTTTTGGCCATTTGGCAAGGCTATAAACTTGCCTTTCTGGCGATTTTGGGGGGAAAATTTCTTTTTCCAAAATCGATCCATTCTAGCAAAAAGACTTTATTTACCCCTAGAGACTATTCAGGGGTACTTGGTAATATTTCAAACTATTTTTGGAGAAAAGTAGATTTTGAGAAACTCCTGATTTTGGCCTATTTTTGGCCAGTTGGCAAGGCTATAGACTTGCCTTTTGGCGATTTTGGAGGAAAATTGCTTCTCCGAAAATAGATCCATGCTGGTAAAAAAGACTTTACTTACTCTTAGAGACTATTCTAAGGGTATTTGGAAATTTTGATTACTTTTTGGAGAAAATGAGGTTTTCTAAAACCCTGAATTTGGCCTATTTTTGGCCAGTTAGCAAGGCTATGGACTTATGGGAGGAATTTTTCTTCCAAAATCGATCCATTCTGGCAGAAAAGACTTTATTTACCCTTTGAGACTATTCTTAGGGTATTTGGGAATTTTTGGTAATTATTTTTGGAGAAAAATGAGGTTTTCCGAAACCCTTGATTTCGGCCTATTTTTAGCCAGTTGGCAAGGCTATAGACTCACCTTTTTTGGCGATTTTTGGGGGACATTTTTTCTTCCAAAATCGATCCATTCTCGCAGAAAAAGACTTTATTTACCCTTAGAGACTATTTTAAGGGTATTTGGGAATTTTTGATAATTATTTTTGGAGAAAAGTGAGGTTTTCCAAAACCCCTGATTTTGGCCTGTTTTTGGCCAGTTGCCAAGGCTATAAACTTGTCTTTTTTGCGATTTTTGGGGGAAATGTTTTCTTCCAAAATCGATCCATTCTAGCAAAAAAGGCTTGTTTTACGCACTAAAGACTATTCAGGGTGTATTTGGTAATATTTGAAACTATTCTTGGAGAAAAATGAGGTTTTCCGAAACCACTGATTTTTGCAAATTTTTGGCCATTTGGCAAGGCTTTAAACTTGCCTTCTTGGCGATTTTGGGGGAAAATTTTTTCTTCCGAAATCGATCCATTCTAGCAAGAAAGACTTCTTTTACCCACTAAAGACCATTCAGGAGTGTTTGGTAATATTTGAAACTATTCTTGAAGAAAATGAGGTTTTCCGAAACCCTGAATTTTGCAGATTTTTGCCATTTGGCAAGGCTATAAACTTGCCTTTTGGCGATTTTGGGGGAAAAATTTCTTCTTCCAAAATCGATCCATTCTAGCAAAAAAAAAGACTTCTTTTGCCCACTAAAGACTATTCATGGGGTATCTGGTAATATTTGAAACTATTCTTGGAGAAAAATGCGGTTTTCCGAAACCCCTGATTTTTGCAGATTTTTGGCCATTTGGCAAGGCTATAAACTTGCCTTTCTGGCGATTATGGGGAAAATTTCTTTTCCAAAATCGATCCATTCTAGCAAAAAAAGACTTTATTTACCCCCTAGAGACTATTCAGGGGGTACTTGGTAATATTTCAAACTATTTTTGGAGAAAAAGTAGATTTTGAGAAACTCCTGATTTTGGCCTATTTTTTGGCCAGTTGGCAAGGCTATAGACTTGCCTTTTGGCGATTTTGGAGGAAAATTGCTTCTCCGAAAATCGATCCATTCTGGTAAAAAAGACTTTACTTACTCTTAGAGACTATTCTAAGGGTATTTGGAAATTTTGATTACTTTTTTTGGAGAAAAATGAGGTTTTCTAAAACCCCTGAATTTGGCCTATTTTTGGCCAGTTAGCAAGGCTATGGACTTATGGGAGGGAATTTTTTCTTCCAAAATCGATCCATTCTGGCAGAAAAAGACTTTATTTACCCTTTGAGACTATTCTTAGGGTATTTGGGAATTTTTGATAATTATTTTTGGAGAAAAATGAGGTTTTCCGAAACCCTTGATTTCGGCCTATTTTTAGCCAGTTGGCAAGGCTATAGACTCACCTTTTCTGGCCATTTTTGTTGGAGAATTTTTCCTTCCAAAATCGAACCATTCTCGCAGAAAAAGACTTTATTTACACTTAGAGACTATTCTAAGGGTATTTGGGAATTTTTGATAATTATTTTTGGAGAAAAATGAGGTTTTCCAAGCCCCTAATTTTGGTCTATTTTTGGCCAGTTGGCAAGGCTATAGACTTGCCTTTTTGGCGATTTTGGGGGGGAAATTTCTTCTTCCAAAATCGATCCATTTTGGCAGAAGAAGACTTTTTTGACCCTGTGAGACAATTCTAAGGGTATTTGGGATATTTTTGATAATTATTTTGGGAGAAAAATGAGGTTTTCCAAAACCCCTGATTTTTGCAGATTTTTTGTCCATTTGGAAAGGCTATAGACTTGCCTTTTTGGCGATTTTGGGGGGGGAAATTTCTTCTTCCAAAATCGATCCATTCAACAAAAAGACTTCTTTTACCCACTAAAAACTATTCAGGGGTATTTGGTAATATTTGAAACTATTCTTGGAGAAAAATGAGGTTTTCCGAAACTCCTGATTTTTGCAGATTTTTCGCCATTTGGCAAGGCTATAAACTTGCCTTTTTGGCGATTTTGGGGGAAAATGTTTTCTTCCAAAATCGATCCATTCTAGCAAAAAAGACTTCTTTTACCCACTAAAGACCATTCAGGAGTGTTTGGTAATATTTGAAACTATTCTTGAAGAAAAATGAGGTTTTCCGAAACCCCTGAATTTTGCAGATTTTTGGCCATTTGGCAAGGCTATAAACTTGCCTTTTTGGCGATTTTGGGGGAAAAATTTCTTCTTCCAAAATCGATCCATTCTAGCAAAAAAAAGACTTCTTTTACCCACTAAAGACTATTCATGGGGTATCTGGTAATATTTGAAACTATTCTTGGAGAAAAATGCGGTTTTCCGAAACCCCTGATTTTTGCAGATTTTTGGCCATTTGGCAAGGCTATAAACTTGCCTTTCTGGCGATTTTGGGGGAAAATGTTTTCTTCCAAAATCGATCCATTCTAGCAAAAAAGACTTCTTTTACCCACTAAAGACCATTCAGGGAGTGTTTGGTAATATTTGAAACTATTCTTGAAGAAAAATGAGGTTTTCCGAAACCCCTGAATTTCGCAGATTTTTCGCCATTTGGCAAGGCTATAGACTTGCCTTTTTGGCAATTTTTGGGGGAAATTTTTTCTTCCGAAATCGATCCATTCCAGCAAAAAAGACTTCTTTTACCCACTAAAAACTATTCAGGGGGTATTTGGTAATATTTGAAACTATTCTTGAAGAAAAATGAGGTTTTCCGAAACCCCTGAATTTTGCAGATTTTTGGCCATTTGGCAAGGCTATAAACTTGCCTTTTTGGCGATTTTTGGGGAAAAATTTCTTCTTCCAAAATCGATCCATTCTAGCAAAAAAAAGACTTCTTTTACCCACTAAAGACTATTCATGGGGTATCTGGTAATATTTGAAACTATTCTTGAAGAAAAATGAGGTTTTCCGAAACCCCTGAATTTTGCAGATTTTTGGCCATTTGGCAAGGCTATAAACTTGCCTTTTTGGCGATTTTGGGGAAAAATTTCTTCTTCCAAAATCGATCCATTCTAGCAAAAAAAAGACTTCTTTTACCCACTAAAGACTATTCATGGGGTATCTGGTAATATTTGAAACTATTCTTGAAGAAAAATGAGGTTTTCCGAAACCCCTGAATTTTGCAGATTTTTGGCCATTTGGCAAGGCTATAAACTTGCCTTTTTGGCGATTTTGGGGGAAAAATTTCTTCTTCCAAAATCGATCCATTCTAGCAAAAAAAAGACTTCTTTTACCCACTAAAGACTATTCATGGGGTATCTGGTAATATTTGAAACTATTCTTGGAGAAAAATGAGGTTTTCCGAAACCCCTGATTTTTACAGATTTTTGGCCATTTGGCAAGGCTATAAACTTGCCTTTCTGGCGATTTTGGGGGGAAAATTTCTTTTTCCAAAATCGATCCATTCTAGCAAAAAAAGACTTTATTTACCCCCTAGAGACTATTCAGGGGGTACTTGGTAATATTTCAAACTATTTTTGGAGAAAAAGTAGATTTTGAGAAACTCCTGATTTTGGCCTATTTTTTGGCCAGTTGGCAAGGCTATAGACTTGCCTTTTTGGCGATTTTTGGAGGAAAATTGCTTCTCCGAAAATAGATCCATGCTGGTAAAAAAGACTTTACTTACTCTTAGAGACTATTCTAAGGGTATTTGGAAATTTTGATTACTTTTTTTGGAGAAAAATGAGGTTTTCTAAAACCCCTGAATTTGGCCTATTTTTGGCCAGTTAGCAAGGCTATGGACTTATGGGAGGGAATTTTTTCTTCCAAAATCGATCCATTCTGGCAGAAAAAGACTTTATTTACCCTTTGAGACTATTCTTAGGGTATTTGGGAATTTTTGATAATTATTTTTGGAGAAAAATGAGGTTTTCCGAAACCCTTGATTTCGGCCTATTTTTAGCCAGTTGGCAAGGCTATAGACTCACCTTTTCTGGCCATTTTTGTTGGAGAATTTTTCCTTCCAAAATCGAACCATTCTCGCAGAAAAAGACTTTATTTACACTTAGAGACTATTCTAAGGGTATTTGGGAATTTTTGATAATTATTTTTGGAGAAAAATGAGGTTTTCCAAGCCCCTAATTTTGGTCTATTTTTGGCCAGTTGGCAAGGCTATAGACTTGCCTTTTTGGCGATTTTGGGGGGGAAATTTCTTCTTCCAAAATCGATCCATTTTGGCAGAAGAAGACTTTTTTGACCCTGTGAGACAATTCTAAGGGTATTTGGGATATTTTTGATAATTATTTTGGGAGAAAAATGAGGTTTTCCAAAACCCCTGATTTTTGCAGATTTTTTGTCCATTTGGAAAGGCTATAGACTTGCCTTTTTGGCGATTTTGGGGGGGGAAATTTCTTCTTCCAAAATCGATCCATTCCAGCAAAAAAGACTTCTTTTACCCACTAAAAACTATTCAGGGGGTATTTGGTAATATTTGAAACTATTCTTGGAGAAAAATGAGGTTTTCCGAAACTCCTGATTTTCGCAGATTTTTCGCCATTTGGCAAGGCTATAAACTTGCCTTTTTGGCGATTTTGGGGGAAAATGTTTTCTTCCAAAATCGATCCATTCTAGCAAAAAAGACTTCTTTTACCCACTAAAGACCATTCAGGGAGTGTTTGGTAATATTTGAAACTATTCTTGAAGAAAAATGAGGTTTTCCGAAACCCCTGAATTTTGCAGATTTTGGCCATTTGGCAAGGCTATAAACTTGCCTTTTGGCGATTTTGGGGGAAAAATTTCTTCTTCCAAAATCGATCCATTCTAGCAAAAAAAAGACTTCTTTTACCCACTAAAGACTATTCATGGGGTATCTGGTAATATTTGAAACTATTCTTGGAGAAAAATGCGGTTTTCCGAAACCCCTGATTTTTGCAGATTTTTGGCCATTTGGCAAGGCTATAAACTTGCCTTTCTGGCGATTTTGGGGGAAAATGTTTTCTTCCAAAATCGATCCATTCTAGCAAAAAAGACTTCTTTTACCCACTAAAGACCATTCAGGGAGTGTTTGGTAATATTTGAAACTATTCTTGAAGAAAAATGAGGTTTTCCGAAACCCCTGAATTTTGCAGATTTTTGGCCATTTGGCAAGGCTATAAACTTGCCTTTTTGGCGATTTTGGGGGAAAAATTTCTTCTTCCAAAATCGATCCATTCTAGCAAAAAAAAGACTTCTTTTACCCACTAAAGACTATTCATGGGGTATCTGGTAATATTTGAAACTATTCTTGGAGAAAAATGCGGTTTTCCGAAACCCCTGATTTTTGCAGATTTTTGGCCATTTGGCAAGGCTATAAACTTGCCTTTCTGGCGATTTTGGGGGGAAAATTTCTTTTTCCAAAATCGATCCATTCTAGCAAAAAAAGACTTTATTTACCCCCTAGAGACTATTCAGGGGGTACTTGGTAATATTTCAAACTATTTTTGGAGAAAAAGTAGATTTTGAGAAACTCCTGATTTTGGCCTATTTTTTGGCCTGTTGGCAAGGCTATAGACTTGCCTTTTTGGCGATTTTTGGAGGAAAATTGCTTCTCCAAAAATCGATCCATTCTGGTAAAAAAGACTTTACTTACTCTTAGAGACTATTCTAAGGGTATTTGGAAATTTTGATTACTTTTTTTGGAGAAAAATGAGGTTTTCTAAAACCCCTGAATTTGGCCTATTTTTGGCCAGTTAGCAAGGCTATGGACTTATGGGAGGGAATTTTTTCTTCCAAAATCGATCCATTCTGGCAGAAAAAGACTTTATTTACCCTTTGAGACTATTCTTAGGGTATTTGGGAATTTTTGATAATTATTTTTGGAGAAAAATGAGGTTTTCTAAAACCCCTGAATTTGGCCTATTTTTGGCCAGTTAGCAAGGCTATGGACTTATGGGAGGGAATTTTTGCTTCCAAAATCGATCCATTCTGGCAGAAAAAGTCTTTATTTACCCTTTGAGACTATTCTTAGGGTATTTGGGAATTTTTGATAATTATTTTTGGAGAAAAATGAGGTTTTCCGAAACCCCTGATTTCGGCCTATTTTTAGCCAGTTGGCAAGGCTATAGACTCACCTTTTTTTTTGGCCATTTTTGGGGGAGAATTTTTCCTTCCAAAATCGAACCATTCTCGCAGAAAGAGACTTTATTTACACTTAGAGACTATTCTAAGGGTATTTGGGAATTTTTGATAATTATTTTTGAAGAAAAATGAGGTTTTCCAAGCCCCTAATTTTGGCCTATTTTTGGCCAGTTGGCAAGGCTATAGACTTGCCTTTTGGCGATTTTTTGGGGAAATGTTTTTCTTCCAAAATCTGTCCATTTTGGCAGAAAAAGACTTTATTGACCCTGTGAGACTATTCTTAGGGTATTTGGGAATTTTTGGTAATTATTTTTGGAGAAAAATGAGGTTTTCCGAAACCCTTGATTTCGGCCTATTTTTAGCCAGTTGGCAAGGCTATAGACTCACCTTTTTTGGCGATTTATGGGGGACATTTTTTCTTCCAAAATCGATCCATTCTCGCAGAAAAAGACTTTATTTACCCTTAGAGACTATTCTAAGGGTATTTGGGAATTTTTGATAATTATTTTTGGAGAAAAGTGAGGTTTTCCAAAACCCCTGATTTTGGCCTGTTTTTGGCCAGTTGCCAAGGCTATAGACTTGCCTTTTGGGCGATTCTTGGGGGAAAATTTTTTCTTCCAAAATCGATCCATTCTAGCAAAAAAGACTTCTTTTACGCACTAAAGACTATTCAGGGTGTATTTGGTAATATTTGAAACTATTCTTGGAGAAAAATGAGTTTTTCCGAGACCCCTGATTTTTGCAGATTTTTGGCCATTTGGCAAGGCTATAAACTTGTCTTTTTTGCGATTTTTGGGGGAAATGTTTTCTTCCAAAATCGTTCCATTCTAGCAAAAAAGGCTTGTTTTACGCACTAAAGACTATTCAGGGTGTATTTGGTAATATTTGAAACTATTCTTGGAGAAAAATGAGTTTTTCCGAGACCCCTGATTTTTGCAGATTTTTGGCCATTTGGCAAGGCTATAAACTTGCCTTCTTGGCGATTTTGGAGGAAAATTTTTTCTTTCGAAATCGATCCATTCTAGCAAAAAAGACTTCTTTTACCCACTAAAGACCATTCAGGGAGTGTTTTGTAATATTTGAAACTATTTTTGGAGAAAAATGCGGTTTTCCGAAACCCCTGATTTTTGCAGATTTTTGGCCATTTGGCAAGGCTATAAACTTGCCTTTCTGGCGATTATGGGGGGGGAAATTTCTTTTTCCAAAATCGATCCATTCTAGCAAAAAAAGACTTTATTTACCCCCTAGAGACTATTCAGGGGGTACTTGGTAATATTTCAAACTATTTTTGGAGAAAAAGTAGATTTTGAGAAACTCCTGATTTTGGCCTATTTTTTGGCCTGTTTTTTGGCCTGATTTTTTGCCATCTGGCAAGGCTATAGACTTGCGTTTTGGGCAATTTTTTTGGGAAATTTTTTTTTTCCAAAATCGATACATTGTGGCAGAAAAAGACTTTATTGACCCTTAGAGACTATTCCCAAAATTAGTTCCCAAAAATCGCCGATTAGCAGTTAGCAATTAATTCTGATTGTGTGCAATGCCTTCCTTAAGGCTATGAATATTTTATTGGGGCTAAACACATGTCAGAATGGTACGTCCCAGGCACAGAAAGATAGCTAAAGAATCTAGATTTTTTCATTCCTACAATTTTTTTATTAATGATCTAAATAAGACATTGAAGCATTAATTCGTTAACAAAATTTGTCTCTCAAAATTCTTACAAAATAAGGTAAATTATATAAGACACTGATGATAACTTACGTTATGGATTACACTTAGAAGTGTCAGCTGATATTCAAAATAAATGAAAATTCTTCACTTGAAAGTTTGTCCTGTTTTTCTTGTTCATTGTTCACATTCCACTCTTATGCAGATTACAAAATGGCCTATTATTCACCACATAGAAACTTGCTCCTTCAAGGCGTGTA
>JACTAT010000032.1:10751451-10844494 GCA_014526335.1 Chrysaora quinquecirrha
CGGTAGTTATGAGCGCCGTGTGTGGCTGCACCCTGCTATATGCTAATGCATCCAGACCAGGGGTAACGTGTAAAGTTGACTGAGTAGCCCTAGGCTAGTAGTAGACTCAAAAACGGCAACTTTACTTTACTTTACTTAGATATAAAAAATCAACAGTACAAAGTTTTTACCCACATTTTAAAATAGCACGAAAGCCAAATCAAGTATGTACATATCAATGAACTCTAAATCTCAAAACAATTCAAGAAAGACGCAGAAAAAATTTTGTTTACGGCATGAATTTCTGTGGTCCTGTACTCCGCATAATTTATAGTTTTTACCCTCTTTGTGGAAAAATTTGAACTGTGAAGATCATTTGTACGACGAATTGCATATAAATCGCTTCAAGCAAAACAAAAAGACATCAGTAGGTCTCTGAAGTGTTCAGTCTCTAATATATTGTATATTGAGGTTTGTGAAGCGCCATTTTCCCAAGGCATATGCGAGAACCGTCTTTATAGTTTCATGAGTTCTCGGTGCAGTCTTATTTATTTTCATTTACCGCTTTGTCAAAGAATGAAATCGAAATTGAAATATTAGGTCATACATATCATGTACCATGTAACACTTGTTTGATTTAGAAATTATTAAACGAATTCCTCATTGTACCTAAAAGCCAGATATGAATGCCTTTTCATTTTATTGGTCGACTTGGGAATTGTAAATAACTTCCGACTTAGTAAGATTCAACCGACGCGGTAGAGTAAACGGGACGCCAAACTTAGCTCCTAAAACATTTAGTTTCACCTTTTTGTTGATAGTTCTTGAATTTCGCTGGCCTGAATGAATAAATAGAATCTCCACTTGTTCCGAATTCATTTTGAAAAGGGCTACATCGCGTCTCGGAAATGCATTAAATTAATTACATTGTTATAAACTATCACGAGCTTCATTGTTTTCTTCTGTTTGTAGGACTTGAAGACAAGTTCAATCCGTTTGAAATAACAAATCACGCCGTTTTGTTAGTTGGATATGGGGTTGAGAAGGCTACAGGAGAGAAGTATTGGATTGTGAAGAACAGTTGGGGTACACAATGGGGTGAAGAAGGGTATTTTAGAATAAAGAGGGGCGTAGATGAATGTGCCATTGAAAGCATTGCTGTTGCAACAACGCCGTTTGTGTAAATAATGCATTCTTGTTCTTATATGATTAAAAAGCTGATTTTCTATGGTTAAAATGCTGATTTTTGCTATAATGTTGTTTGACTGTTTGACTCTGTTCTTAAATCCGCTTGTTCATAATTTTGTAGCTATAAAAGATCAAATACTGCTTTCTGACACGTCTGAAGCAGCTTCGTATGACAAAGTATGACCTCTGAAACTATGTTCGATTTCCTTCAATTCGATTTGTTTATTGGATTGAAGAATCTGGACACAGGATGCCCATTCTAAAGTGTAGTGAAATCATTTCTACTATGAGTGCAATTAATATTTTTCGAGAGTCTCCAGCACATAGTGTCTAAACCTACTTTGATTTGTGATACTTTTCTGAAAGGTTCAGTCACTATGAGCTGGAAGCTAGAAACTTTTACCTGGACATTAGGCCAGAGAAGGTAGGCATGTAATTAGGTAAGTTGTTTTAGATTATCAAAAGAAACGTTCGCAGATTCCAAGCATTGTGAAGGACGTAAACCTTAATATGAAGGACTGAAGCCTCTTTTCCTACCTGTACTCTTGCTGGATCGGATCCTTGTGTTCACAAGGGAAACTTCCAATCGATACTTTCATCATTTTGGCAATTATGAAGTCTGAAAAGCATCCAAGACTTCATAACACATTGCCAAACAGAAATGTCTAACAATAAGCCCCAAAAGACAACAATCTTGCATGTAAGCAGCTCTGGATCTCGTACAAAGGCCAAGATGTCATTTCAGCACACTAAAACTTTCGTATATTTCGCCATATTTCGTACATAAAGTGCAATGCAGCAGACATTGAAGGACAATACAACTCAAGGCAGTGAATGGGTAATTCCGAAAAACAAACGCATAGCAGAAACGTTTTGCCATTAGATGGAGGCTTTCCTGTAATTAAACAATGATGATTTAAAGCACCATATCAGGAACTGGTTGCGCTGAACATTCTGAAAAGTACAAGTGATGTTTTTTTGTCTGTGCACTTAACCTTGTGTCTGCAAATAACCTTGTGTCTGTCTGGTATTGGCTCTTTACACAAATCGCAATTGTTACAGACACCGTCGACAATTATGCAGTTAGAATCCGCAAATGAGAAGCCATTCGTTTTTTATCAGGTTCCTTGGTTTTTTAACAGATTCGGCAAATGTTATTTTACAAGATGCTGTGCTAAATACTGTTTCTACTCATCGTTTAACAAAGAATTAACGAGAGTCCCAGCTAGCCGCCGTTTTGAGCATTGCGGTGCAATATTTTTTTGAACCAAGAAAACAGTATAGAAGAAATATCAGCAACTGTTGAGAAGTTCATTTCTCAAAAATGACCTTTCAAAGAGCTATCGTTAACTCATTTATATTAGTGACCCGAAGGCTCTTCGATAAACCATTCAAAGCTGAAGAGCTCATAGACACTAAAGCGTTTTTATTGTTATTCCTCATGAGTTCTCCAACCTGCATTTGGTTACATCATAGTTGGTATGAACTGGCAGGTGAAGGTGAAGGTGAAATGGTGTTTTAGCGCCAGTCGCCAGGATCTCAGTAATAGGTTAACTAATCGAGACCTCGAACCTGGCCGTGACGCTACCGTGGCTTGGCTCGAACCCTGAACACACTGAACCTCTGGCACAACGAGTCAGCTGGATTACACCACGAGCCCACAGCACCTTCAAGGCAGGATTTTTTCTATATCCCAGTAGGTAAGCGTTTTCGAGCATATCGAATGAGAGTGAGCCAACAGGCTCACAGGTTTTCTACTTGGAGGTAAAATAGAGATAATCAAGTTGGGCTAAACAATATTTTGATAAAACAAATAGCATATACATAGAGTAATCTATAGAACACAGGCATTTAAGTTTCTTTATGCATTATTCTTCATATGTGTAAATATGAAACGTCAAAATCTTGATGAAGATGCTAAAGCAGCAGCTGGGGCATCTATTTCAGCTTCAACGTTATCGTTCCGGCTTTTCGTATTTCTAATCTTGCACAGAAATGAAATTTTATGCACTAACCATTTTCTCGCTGCCCGATTTCTATATAAAATAATCACAGCGTTTGTCATGGATGAAGTAAAAAACAGCATTAGTGAATAATTATAGGCATGGATAAGACCTCTTGGAGGATGTTGAACGCCAGCTATCTGGAAACTACCAATGAGTAGACTTGTTATAAACAAGGGTGTGTATGCAATCGCAATTGCAAAAATAAGCAGTAAAACTGTTTTGAACAGGTCATTAACATATCTAGGACCTCCTGTAGAGCCATTTCTTCTTTGTCTCAAGTGTATTGGGTTTTCTTTTGTGAATAGACGAACACGGTAGAATCCTTTAAGGTAGAGACATGTCACAAATTATATCCCAAGAAAGAATAGGGATTCTATCACTAAATGTGTAATGGCATTGTAAAACTTTCCAAAACTTTTGAAGTAAATTACCAAAATTGACGTTGATACTGAAAGAATTGCTGAGAAAAGGATTAACCCATAGAGTCTTGGTCTCTGGAACACTTTTTCAAGCCGGTATGATCTTCTGTTTATGTTTGGATTCATGTGAATATACCGGTCAACTGCAACGAATATAGTTAGCAACACAGACATGTTGCCAAGAGAGAAACCAAAGATGGTTGATGCGAGGTAGGCGACACTGTCGAGTTGCAGCTGCAAATGTACAAAAGAAAGCAGGGGAAAGCATATGAGGCCATTTACAAAATCAATACAGCTCATCAAAAATATAAGAAAATTCGAAGCATTCAGGTTGACTTGTTTTGTTGCAGTAAACGAGACTATTAATAGACCATTTATGAAAACAGTGATTGGTGCAAAAGTAGCAAATATCGCGCCAATTACTTTGTAATGAGGTACGTCTGATTCAGTTGATTCAAAAAAAATAGCCATTTCTTCTGATGGAACAGTTTATAACTAGTTCATCTGTGTCAATAGTTTTGGATAATTTGCTTGTATCCACTCAGGTATAAAGCTCGGACGAATAGTATGTTTAATCGTCTCTATTTCCACGTTGTGAAAGTTTCGCTATATGCATTCCTCTCTTGCAGTCTCTTGTGTTTCGTATTCTGAAATTAGGTGTACATATCTAAAGAAAAGAATTTGTGAATGTTTGGATTGCAAATTTTTCCGATTCGAAAGCTGCAAACATCTGTCAGTGATACCAGTGGCGTTTTTCAACAACTACTCTGAGTAGAATAGATTAAAGCTTTGTGTCTTATGCAGTAGTCTCTTCAATAAATTGAGATCAATTTGAAAGGTGGGCGATTGTTTACTCACATTAATTGCATTTGACTTACCTAAAAATTCAAAACAAGCAGAACAAGCTCTCTTGCGAAATTTGAAAACTTCTCAGTTGGTTAGATGCCAGTCGTGTTGTTATTCTCAGAAAAGTACTTTCATTAGTTATGTTTAATTTCACGAACATACAAAATTGTTTGCTTTCCGCATCGGTGAACAGCATTGCTCTCATTTGGGCTATTTCTAAAAGCAGGAACGGGGAATATTGCAGGAAATCACGGGGAATCACGGGGAATAGCGGGGAATCTCGGGGAATTTCCCGCAAAATGTTTCATGCCATATTCTCGTTCTCCCTTTTAGAGATTCCCCCGTTCCCCTTTTAAGAGATAGTGCAGCATGAGGGTTGGTTCCGAAACTAGAATCACAATACTTTAGCTTTTCACAAATTTACGATGCAGTTCTGATACGAAATTTTAATATTTTCCGAACTGCGTTAAAATTCCGAAACTTTCTCAATTTCATGCATAGGTCAGCATAGAGATATGGTAAAAAAGCATCATTCAAAATATAGGGTCCACTTGATTTGGTGGCTCTCATTTCACTCATTTTCAACAATGCCTTATATTGCACTCTCATGGCGATACAACGTTGAAATGCCTAAGAATCACCTTTGCTGCTGTCTCAAAAATTGGCGCAACTTGAGTTCTTAATTGGTGATGGAATAAATACATTTTGGCCAAATTTAACCGTTAAATTTGATGGTACAATACCCCCCAGAAAGCCAGAGGTACACACAATAAAGCTACAAGAGGCACCAGTCCGTTTTGTTGATTTCAAAAGAAAATGGGTGATACTATGTCACATTTTATTTAAATTGCTAGTGGTTCCATCTAAATCTAGATTGAGATCCATAATTAGCTAGATAGCTACATCTGCTGAGCTGCACGCCAATTCGTTCGGGCAAAAATAAGTTATTCATGATCATAGGGGAAGATTCTAAAATATTTACCGAACGAGACACTGCAATGCTCGTCTGTTTACAAGACACAAACAAGATAGAGTTACAGAATTCAAAAAGAAATTTGGAGACAAACGACATTTTCGATGTTCAAGTGTCATGTCGCCTCTTCCAAAGACATCCGGATTTTTCGAGATAGACGCCGTATGCGCGACAAAAAGTTTTAAGTTTTGCTTTTGCCAATCTTGTTGCCTTTGCCTGCGTATACTTCATTGGCATCAGCCTTTATAGCAAATGCAAATCTGCTTAGATAAATCTCAGCAAATCTTAGCGAAAGTTGAGGCAAGCGAAAAAGTAAAAATTAACTAACTCAATTCGCCTCCAATAAAATTCAATGCTAGAAATACAATTTTCTTTAACCTTAATACAATATATCATAATAAATCAACAAATGAAACAAAACAAAAGTGAACTAAGAAATGAAACAAAACTAAATTGTGCATAAAGTAGCTACATAAAATACATGTACAAAATATACATATTCATATAAATAGAAATAAAAACATAAACAAATTAGACATATTCTTAATTTTGTTATATTTAAAAATAATGATGCTTATGGGATTTTTTACTGTTGCAAACTTCTTTTCATTCTTTAAGCTTTTCAATCTTGTACTTTCTGCATACTGTGGTGGTAGTTTCTGCGTACTATGGTGGATAATCACTACTGTGGTGGGTTATTATGCTTGATGTGGTGGGTTACTTTGATTGTTGTGGTGGTAGTTTTTGCATACTTTGGTGGATAATCACTACTTGTGGTGGGTTATTATGCTGGATGTGGTGGTAGTTTTAGCGTACTGTGGTGCATAATCACTACTGTGGTGGGTTATTGTGCTTGCTGTGGTGGTATTTATGGCACTGTGGTGGATTTTGTGGTTTTTTCTTGCTTGATCTATAGAGTTTGGCTATGATTTCGTATTCACCACATAAAGCATTATAACCCACCACAAGTAGTGATTATCCACCACAGTACACAAATACTACCACCACAACAAGCATAATAACTTACCACAAGTAGTGATTACCCACAACACTAAGAAGAAACTACCACCACATCGAGCATAATAACCCACCACAAGTAGTGATTATCCATCACTGTACACAGAAACTACAACCACAGTACGCAAAAAGTACCACAACAGTAATCATTATCCACCACAAGAGTGATTATAGATTCGCTAGCGTGGTACCGCCTCGACATAAACAGCGCCCTTTTCAGATGAACAATTTTCAAATAAGCACTCCATCTCGAAGAAGTGCACTCATTCTTCCACCTGAAGCTCACGTTAGAAGTTATTAGACATTTAATGTCGTCGTTTTAATAAGAGTAAAAATTATTAAAGTCATGGATAATCCTTTTAACAACTCACCTAATAAACGTCGCCCTCTGATAAACGCCACCCTCTATAAATGACGCATTCAAATGATTGATTTTGAAATAAAGGTTTCATCTCCCGTGCACGGAATCGAACCCTGGCCACGGCGGTGAAAACGCCGGATCCTAACCACTAGACCACACGGGACACTGTACACATTTGAAACGATTTTACTTTCACTCTTCTCTAGACACTCAAGATTGACCTATACTATATCTGAAACAAAAACACATTCAAATCTTTCTGAATATGGTCACAGCTCCCGTGCGGGGAATCGAACCCCGGCCACGGCGGTGAAAACGCCGGATCCTAACTACTAGACCACACGGGACACTGTACACATTTGAAACGGTTTTACTTTCACTCTTCTCTAGACACTCAAGGTTGACCTATGCTATATCTGAAACAAAAACACATTCAAATCTTTCTGAAAAAGGTCACAACTCCCGTGCGGTGAATTGAACCCCGGCCACGGCGGTGAAAACGCCGGATCCTAACCACTAGACCACACGGGACACTGAACAGATTTGAAACGTTTTTACTTTCACTCTATTCTAGACAATCAACGATGAAAAATGCTTTATAACGAACAAAACAATATTCAAATCTTTCCGAATAAAGGTTTCATCTCCCGTGCAGGGAAACGAACCCTGGCCACGGCGGTGAAAACGCCGGATCCTAACCACTAGACCACATGGGACACTGTACACTTTTGAAAATTTTTTACTTTCACTCTTCTCTTGACACTCAGTAATGAAAAATTTTCTATTACGAACAAAACCATATTCAAATCTTTCTGAAAAAAGGTTTCTTCTCTTGACAGTCAAAGTTGAAAAATGCTTAATTACGAACAAAACAATATTCAAATCTAGGCTTCAAAGATTTCATCTCCCGTGCGTGGAATCGAACCCCGGCCACGGCGGTGAAAACGCCGGATCCTAACCACTAGACCACACGGGACACTGTACACTTTTGAAACGTTTCACTCTCAATCTTCTCTTGACACTCAGTAATGAAAAATTTTCTATTACGAACAAAAAAATATTCAAATCTTTCTGAAAAAAGGTATTTTCTCTTGACAGTCAAAGTTGAAAAATGCTTAATTACGAACAAAACAATATTCAAATCTAGGCTTCAAAGATTTCATCTCCCGTGCGGGGAATCGAACCCCGGCCACGGCGGTGAAAACGCCGGATCCTAACCACTAGACCACACGGGACACTGTACACTTTGAGCAGTTTTACTTTCACTCTTCTTTTGGAACTCAAAGTTGACCAATCCTATATCTGAAGCAAAAACACATTCAAATCTTTCTGAATATGGTCACAGCTCCCGTGCGGGGAATCGAACCCCGGCCACGGCGGTGAAAACGCCGGATCCTAACCACTAGACGACACGGGACACTGTACACATTTGAAAAGGTTTTACTTTCACTCTTCTCTAGACACTCAAGGTTGACCTATACTATATCTAACAAAACACATTCAAATCTTTCTGAAAAGGTCACAACTCCCGTGCGGGGAATTGAACCCCGGCCACGGCGGTGAAAACGCCGGATCCTAACCACTAGACCACACGGGACACTGAACAGATTTGAAACGTTTTACTTTCACTCTTCTTTGGAACTCAAAGTTGATGAATACTATATCTGAAGCAAAACACATTCAAATCTTTCTGAATATGGTCACATCTCCCGTGCGAAAAGGTTTTACTTTCACTCTTCTCTAGACACTCAAGGTTGACCTATACTATATCTGAAACAAAAACACATTCAAATCTTTCTGAAAAAGGTCACAACTCCCGTGCGGGGAATTGAACCCCGGCCACGGCGGTGAAAACGCCGGATCCTAACCACTAGACCACACGGGACACTGAACAGATTTGAAACGTTTTTACTTTCACTCTTCTTTTGGAACTCAAAGTTGATGAATACTATATCTGAAGCAAAAACACATTCAAATCTTTCTGAATATGGTCACATCTCCCGTGCGGGGAATCGAACCCCGGGCACGGCGGTGAAAACGCCGGATCCTAACCACTAGACCACACGGGACACAGTACACTTTTGAAACGTTTTTACTTTCACTCTTCTTTAGGAACTCAAAGTTGACCAATCCTATATCTGAAGCAAAAACACATTCAAATCTTTCTGAAAATGGTCACAACTCCCGTGCGGGGAATTGAACCCCGGCCACGGCGGTGAAAACGCCGGATCCTAACCACTAGACCACACGGGACACTGTACACATTTGAAACGGTTTTACTTTCACTCTTCTCTAGACACTCAAGGTTGACCTATGCTATATCTGAAACAAAAACACATTCAAATCTTTCTGAAAAAGGTCACAACTCCCGTGCGGTGAATTGAACCCCGGCCACGGCGGTAAAAACGCCGGATCCTAACCACTAGACCACACGGGACACTGAACAGATTTGAAACGTTTTTACTTTCACTCTATTCTAGACAATCAACGATGAAAAATGCTTTATAACGAACAAAACAATATTCAAATCTTTCCGAATAAAGGTTTCATCTCCCGTGCAGGGAAACGAACCCTGGCCACGGCGATGAAAACGCCGGATCCTAACCACTAGACCACATGGGACACTGTACACTTTTGAAAATTTTTTACTTTCACTCTTCTCTTGACACTCAGTAATGAAAAATTTTCTATTACGAACAAAACCATATTCAAATCTTTCTGAAAAAAGGTTTCTTCTCTTGACAGTCAAAGTTGAAAAATGCTTAATTACGAACAAAACAATATTCAAATCTAGGCTTCAAAGGTTTCATCTCCAGTGCGGGGAATCGAACCCCGGCCACGGCGGTGAAAACGCCGGATCCTAACCACTAGACCACACGGGACACTGTACACTTTGAGCAGTTTTACTTTCACTCTTCTTTTGGAACTCAAAGTTGACCAATCCTATATCTGAAGCAAAAACACATTCAAATCTTTCTGAATATGGTCACAGCTCCCGTGCGGGGAATCGAACCCCGGCCACGGCGGTGAAAACGCCGGATCCTAACCACTAGACGACACGGGACACTGTACACATTTGAAAAGGTTTTACTTTCACTCTTCTCTAGACACTCAAGGTTGACCTATACTATATCTGAAACAAAAACACATTCAAATCTTTCTGAAAAAGGTCACAACTCCCGTGCGGGGAATTGAACCCCGGCCACGGCGGTGAAAACGCCGGATCCTAACCACTAGACCACACGGGACACTGAACAGATTTGAAACGTTTTTACTTTCACTCTTCTTTTGGAACTCAAAGTTGATGAATACTATATCTGAAGCAAAAACACATTCAAATCTTTCTGAATATGGTCACAGCTCCCGTGCGGGGAATCGAACCCCGGGCACGGCGGTGAAAACGCCGGATCCTAACCACTAGACCACACGGGACACAGTACACTTTTGAAACGTTTTTACTTTCACTCTTCTTTAGGAACTCAAAGTTGACCAATCCTATATCTGAAGCAAAAACACATTCAAATCTTTCTGAAAATGGTCACAACTCCCGTGCGGGGAATTGAACCCCGGCCACGGCGGTGAAAACGCCGGATCCTAACCACTAGACCACACGGGACACTGAACAGATTTGAAACGTTTCTACTTTCACTCTATTCTAGACAATCAACGATGAAAAATGCTTTATAACGAACAAAACAATATTCAAATCTTTCCGAATAAAGGTTTCATCTCCCGTGCAGGGAATCGAACCCTGGCCACGGCTGTGAGAGCGCCGGATCCTAACCACTAGACCACACGGGACACTGTACACTTTTGAAACGTTTTACTCTAGATCTTCTCTTGACACTCAAGGATGAAAAATTTTCTATTACGAACAAAACCATATTCAAATCTTTCTGAAAAAAGGTTTCTTCTCTTGACAGTCAAAGTTTAAAAATGCTTAATTACGAACAAAACAATATTCAAATCTAGGCTTCAAAGATTTCATCTCCCGTGCGGGGAATCGAACCCCGGCCACGGCGGTGAAAACGCCGGATCCTAACCACTAAACCACACGGGACACTGTACACTTTTGAAACGTTTCACTCTCAATCTTCTCTTGACACTCAGTAATGAAAAATTTTCTATTACGAACAAAACCATATTCAAATCTTTCTGAAAAAAGGTTTCTTCTCTTGACAGTCAAAGTTTAAAAATGCTTAATTACGAACAAAACAATATTCAAATCTAGGCTTCAAAGATTTCATCTCCCGTGCGTGGAATCGAACCCCGGCCACGGCGGTGAAAACGCCGGATCCTAACCACTAGAACACACGGGACACTGAACAGATTTGAAACGTTTTTACTTTCACTCTTTTCTAGACAATCAACGATGAAAAATGCTTTATAACGAACAAAACAATATTCAAATCTTTCCGAATAAAGGTTTCATCTCCCGTGCGGGGAATTAAACCCCGGCCACGGCGGTGAAAACGCCGGATCCTAACCACTAGACCACACGGGACACTGTACACTTTTGAAACGTTTTTACTTTCACTCTTCTTTAGGAACTCAAAGTTGACCAATCCTATATCTGAAGCAAAAACACATTCAAATCTTTCTGAAAATGGTCACAACTCCCGTGCAGGGAATTGAACCCCGGCCACGGCGGTGAAAACGCCGGATCCTAACCACTAGACTACACGGGACACTGTACACATTTGAAACGGTTTTACTTTCACTTTTCTCTAGACACTCAAGGTTGACCTATACTATATCTGAAACAAAAACACATTCAAATCTTTCTGAAAATGGTCACAACTCCCGTGCGGGGAATTGAACCCCGGCCACGGCGGTGAAAACGCCGGATCCTAACCACTAGACTACACGGGACACTGTACACATTTGAAACGGTTTTACTTTCACTTTTCTCTAGACACTCAAGGTTGACCTATACTATATCTGAAACAAAAACACATTTAAATCTTTCTGAAAATGGTCACAACTCCCGTGCGGGGAATTGAACCCCGGCCACGGCAGTGAGAGCGTCGGGTCCTAACAACTAGACCACACGGGACACTGTACACCTTTAAAACGTTTTACTCTCAATCTTCTCTTGACAATCAATGATGAAAAATGCTTTATAACGAACAAACAATATTCAAATCTTTCGGAAATAAAGGTTTCATCTCCCGTGCGGGGAATCGAACCCTGGCCACAGCAGTTAAAACGCCGGATCCTAACCACTAGACCACACGGGACAATGTACGCTTCTGAAACGGTTTTACTTTCAGTCTTCTCTAGACACTCATCAATCATCTACAAAACTGTCGTGAGAAGGTCACAACTCCCGTGCGGAGATCGAACCCCGGCCACAGCCGTGACAGCGCCGGATCCTAACCACTAGACCACACGGGACTATGGATACTTTGAGACGTTTTTACTTTCACAGTACATTAACCAAATGTTTATATTTTTACTCTTCTGTATTGACTCAACAAAGTTGAAAAATACATTTATTCGAAATAACATTCAATAATTGTCATAATTTTCCTGTCGCAGGGAAAAAGCGATATCCTCGCAGTAAAATCCACATCAAACCAAAATTTAGCTTTCCAAAAACAATGCAACATCTATTCAATGAAATTTTGCATTTCTTGCTCCGTTTTAATGAGAATTAACAGCAACACTTCATTTCATATCACATGCGAGCTAATATATTACAAAAAGACCTTTATAATCTAAGGAATCTCTATTATTCAAAAGAAGGTCAATTTACAAACAGAAGTTTTTTAGATGAGGAAACTATACTTTGCTTACACGACGCATAGAGAATAGGGACTTAGGTCTTCAGTTCCTTTTTATAATTCACTTATCTTAATTATGTTCTACAAAGGATTGTACAAACATAATTTTACAACAAACAATTTTTCCGTCCAACTAAAATTCAGCTCGGTGTTAAGCCGAAATTACACGAGAAATTTTTCTATGACAATTTTACTTTGCTTGTGTAGTTGCGGCCAATTTGAGATCAGCTGACAATTTTCACATGACAAGCGCACTTGTTCAACCACTGCTATGCCAGTTTTTCAACAAATAAATTTGTCATAGAAAATATTTTCATATGCAAGTTGCTCGAGTAGATGACTCGACAATGTTTCTTATCATTACATTAAAAACAACAACTGTCAAAGGAACTTTGTTATCTATTTACACGAGCAAATTTACCTTGTCAAGGAAAAAATTGGTCAAAGATAATTTTCGTCAGACAACACGAGCAAGGAAACTTGTCAAAGAAAATTGTCACAGAAAAATTGTTCGCGTAACTTCGGCTTTATATGTTGGTACCAGTCATTAGGGAACAGAAAGCAACAGTCCCGAAACTAATTTTTAAAGTTCAAGTTTTTCTGATTGTTTACTAAGAGGTTATCTTATGTTAACAATGCACTTTCGAATTCGTGCTTTAAGAGGCTACCTTGAAGAAATAAGATCTAACTGCCAAAGAATTATCAACTAAGATTATTTTTCTATTTAAGAAATTGCAAATTTGATGTAAGTACGTGCGGGATAATGTAATAATCATACTCAGCTATCGCCAGTGACGTGATGTTGTTGATCTTTCTGTATTCTGAGTGACTGATGACCTAGATGTGGCTTTGGATGCATTTGTTGATCTGCTTGACACTCTAGAGCTCATTCGGCCTAAAAAAAACAAAGTCAGTCAGTCAGTCAGTCAGTCAGTCAGTCAGTCAGTCAGTCAGTCAGTCAGTCAGTCAGTCAGTCAGTCAGTCAGTCAGTCAGTCAGTCAGTAAGTCAGTCAGTCAGTCAGTCAGTCAGTCAGTCAGTCAGTCAGTCAGTCAGTCAGTCAGTCAGTCAGTCAGTCAGTCAGTCAGTCAGTCAGACAGTCAGTCAGTCAGTCAGTCAGCCAGTCAGTATAGTATAGCAGAATGGTTTGACACTTAATTTAAAGATAACTGTTTAACTCACTGCTCTCTTCTTTTAGAAGTTCTTCATCAACACAATCTTGAATTTTCATTATATCTTCAAAATTGTTAAAAGTAAACACGCTGGAATCGTTAAATAAAATCGACTTCCAGAAGACTTCAACAGAAATGCTTCTTGGGTGGAAAACTTATAAAAATATTTGTGAAGGTTTTTATTATAATTAGCAAGCAAATCGCAAATTCTACTTATCGAACAATCTGATGTGACGAGGACAAACAGTCAAACGTTGGTTGCAAAGTAAAACTAAAAAAAAATCTTTCGCAAAAATTTGTTTGTTGAGCCACAGGAGGCCCAGTAGCATTTAAGATTATGAACGATGTTACCCTTATTTTTGTTATTTTTCTGTCCATAAAATCCTGTTTTTCAATAAAAATTTTCTGTTGTTGTCGTTGCTAAATATAAAATAAAGCCACAATATAAAAAGCTTGGACGTTTAATGTTTAAATATTAAATCAAGCAGCAAACGGGTTCGAATTCAACATCCCGTGTGGTCTAGTGGTTAGGATCCGGCGTTTTCACCGCCGTGGCCGGGGTTCGATTCCCCGCACGGGAGATATGATGTTTTACATTTTGAAGTTATTCATTTATTATACATGTGAGCAAATCATTTATAATGATATTAATGTTATTAGGCCTCCTGTCGTTCAGCCAGGGGTTAGGCCTTGTTGGAGAACTTGCTATTGATCAAATGTTTGATCAATTTGCCAGGGCCTAAAACAGCGCAACTGAAAGTATTTCCGAGGTCAGAAATAAGAAAGAAGGACAGGGACGACTAATCCATATTATGATGGTTTGTTGTCTCAAAAATCTATTTGAATAGTTGAAAACAAGCAGCTAGCTTGGTTTTTGTAGATTGAAATTTTTTGCAATTTTTCATTCCAGCACACTTAAGATTGATTTTCTCCTTAAGTGCTTGATTGCAAGGGTGTAGAAAAGTCAACGGAGATATAAACTAGATAGCAGAGATAGATAGAGCTAGATAGGCAATGCCTTATCGAGTCGCATAGAATACAGTACTTATTTTATTAATCAGATTATGTAGCTTGTAAACTTAAGTTTTATTCTACAAAAAAAGTTGAATTGAATTGAATGAAATTGAATAATCATTTGATTTGAGAAGGTGAAGCTGAAAATTATGTAATCAGTACAAGTCGTTAGAATCGTAGATGAACTAACGAGACAACAACACTTGATGTGATGCTGCCGTGGCTGGGGCTCTAACCCCGACCTTGCTAAGTTTTTGACACCATGAGCAATAGCTGGATCAGACCACGACGCCACAGCAACGTCAATAATTTGAGTGTCATTAATTAAGGTAGCGGCTGATGCAGAAGAGATGCAGAAGAGATGCAGAGCTTTATCACATCAATATGTACATCAATATGTATATTATTCAGCACATTGAAGCGATTGATGTTGGCAGCATTTTGAATATATGATTAATTTGTTGCTTTGTTATTCCAACATTTCGACTTTTTCCACAATTAGGGGAAATTTGGCGCTTGCATGTAGAAAATAAGTCATCTTTTCATTGACATGTTTGGGAAAATCAAAAATAAAAGATATAAATATAGATTGAAGTTGAAGTGACGTTTTCCAAAATTGTTACTTGTGCCCAATAAATTCGGACCAGCAACGGTGCTGTCTGATGGGTTCTTCAACGGTCTGTATTGACCGGCGTTGATATAATCACGTGATAAAGACACGTAATTGATCAAGTGAGAGAGATTGAGATGGGAAAATGAAATACGGAAAATGATGTTTCTTGAGTAAACATTCTCCAACAAAGTTCGGGCCATATAATAAAGCCTTTATTGAAAGATCGCTCGGTCAATGCTGGAAAATATTCAGACCTCAGCTGCTTGTGCGGATGCCACTACGTTCATGCTTCGGTCCGAATACTGACCTCGCAATCATTTAATAACCGCATAGTTGTTTAAACCCCATCGACATCGTTTATATCGTTTAAACCCCATCGATCCATTATTTCGAGGTCTGTTAATGCGTACCGATAGCATTCGTTCAAAAATATCAGTCTTGGGGCATAATAAGCTACAGATCAACCAAGCAGCAGGGCTACACAATGCCGTAAACAGATCAGTCTGTTTGCTTGCTTAAAACTCAGAAATGGTAGCGAGTTCAGTAGATTTCGCCACAAAAAAAAGTCATCACAAATATTTGAAAGGATACGATCAGATGTAAACCAATCCAAGTGTT
The DNA here is from genome assembly GCA_014526335.1 of Chrysaora quinquecirrha. Taxonomy (NCBI): domain Eukaryota; kingdom Metazoa; phylum Cnidaria; class Scyphozoa; order Semaeostomeae; family Pelagiidae; genus Chrysaora; species Chrysaora quinquecirrha. Next base: position 10,767,442 of record JACTAT010000032.1, read on the forward strand.
TTTGTTCACTTTGTTGCGTTATCTCTTTTCCGGGAGTTTTTGGCTTTGTCTTACGATTTGGTGGCGGTGTTGGAATACAAGAATTCGGAAGCAATCCAGTTGTAAAACAGTTTGGAAACTTCTTCGAGATGACTTTCATTCCTGAAATCGTAAATGAAACATCTTTACGTAATAGGAAGGCATGCTTTGAATCCCCTGAACTTGAAATGATTTGCTCAGAACTAGTAATAAACAAAAAGAAATGGATTATTTTCTCCTGTACCGTCCTCCAGTCTCCACAAATTTAGTCCCTATTTTGACAAGCTCCTCGAGCAATTGAATATCGTTCTCGACAATTATGATAATCTTATTATTTTGGGAGATTTAAATATAGATACCATGAATATAAATGACCCTGGTTACAATAAATTACTTCTACTTATGGATATATTTAATTTGACAAACTTAGTTAAGGTAAAACGTGCTTTGCAACTCCTCTCGGAACATCTATTGATGTTATACTGACGAATCGGCCTCATGTTTCCAAAAGACAACAGCCTTTGAAACCGGCATAAGCGACCATCATAGTCTTGTTTTTACTCAAATGAAGGCTAAAGCACCTCGTCTGAAGAGAAAGTGCATCAAATATCGTTCATATAAAACTTTCGATGAACTAAAATTCCGCGAAGATATAAAGAGTGCTGTTTTGTGTATCAATTTTGAGGACCCCAATTCGGCTTATGAGAAACTAACTGATACTATAAGAAATATTGTAAATACACATGCTCCCCTCAAGACTAGATTTCTAAGGGGAAATACTGCTCCCTTCATGAACAAAGAGCTCAAGCATGCAATCTATCATAGATCCAAACTTAAAAACAATTTAAATAAAAATCCTACTACTGAAAACAGATTGAGGTACAATAAACAACGTAATAAATGTGTAAGCCTTCGACGAAAAGCAATTAAAACTCATTTCAAAAATGCCACAAAATCTGGTAACTTAAATAATCAAGATTTTTGGAACCTTGTGAAACCATTTCTTTCTAACAAGGGCGCCTTAGGAAATGACGACATTATACTAGTTAAAGAGAACAAGATTATCACTGACAGTAAAGAGCTAGCGAATATTTTCAACTCTTACTATATAAACATTGTAGAAAATTCAAGTGGAGAAAAGCCAACAAGTCTTGCAGAAAACTTGCCCAATGCTACCGACAGAAATATAGTTCGTCTCATTAAGGAACAATACAAAGCTCATAATAGTATTAAGAATATAACAACGAATAAAGCTAGCTCAGATGCAACATTTTCTTTTCAAGAAGTAGACGAAAATACAATTAGAAATCTGCTTAATGGGCTTGATAGCAAAAAAATCAACTGGAGTAGATACCATTCCTGCAAAACTTGTACGTATTTCCGCAAATGAACTTGCCCCTGCTTTAACTATAGTAGTAAATAATTGCATTAAAAGCTCTATATTCCCAGATAATGCTAAACAAGCAGTAGTTACTCCATTAGATAAGGGAGAACCCACAAGAACTGTTGAAAGAAACTTTCGCCCGATAAGTATTCTTAACATTTTTTCAAAAATTTTGGAAAAGGTTATGAAAAATCAACTAACATCTTATCTAGATCAATGTCTGTCCAGTTTCATTTCGGCCTATAGAAAAAAGATATAGCACCCAACACGTTCTGATACGACTTCTGGAAGATTGGCGCCTGAATCTTGACCACGGCAAAATCGTTGGTGCCGTGCTTACTGATCTTTCCAAAGCATTCGATTGCGTACCTCATGATCTTATCATTGCCAAACTTGCCGCATATGGTTTTGATGAGAACTCACTTGTCTTTATTTACTCTTATCTTAAGAATAGAAAACAGGCAGTTAGGATAAACAACGAATACAGCAGTTTTGAAACTCTTCTCTCTGGTGTTCCGCAGGGATCAGTACTAGGACCAGTGCTTTTAATGTTTTCATTAATGATCTGTTCTATTCTATCAAACGTGGGAATCTCCATAACTATGCAGACGATAACACTATTACCTATGCTTCAAGCAGCCTAGATCATCTCATAAACACTCTAGAACAGGAATCAAACATTTCCCTCAACTGGCTACATGAAAATCATATGATTGCCAACCCAGACAAGTTCCAATCTATTGTTGTTAGAAGAGATAGAGGAAATACTGAAGGTATTGAACTATCCATAGGTGGTACATTAATCTCGACAGAAAATCATGTTAAATTACTAGGAGTAAAAATAGATAACAGGCTAGATTTCGATTTGCACATATCTGATTTGTGTAGAAAGGCTGGAGCTCAACTAAACGCACTGAAACGATTACGATTCTATATTGGATTCAAAGAAAAAAAAGTTCTCATAGAGAGTTTTGTTTACTCAAACTTTCATTACTGTCCGCTTGTTTGGTTTTTTAGCTCCGCAAAGTCGCTGCAGAAAATTGAAAAAATACAGGAAAGAGCTCTTCGTTTCCTCTTCAATGACAACAAATCGAGTTATGAATTTTTGTTAAGTAAGTCTTACAAATCACTTATGCATATCCAACGCCTCAGAGTCCTATGTATAGAAATCTTCAAAACTTTGAACAATTTAAATCCTTCCTATATGGAAGATATCTTTCGAAAAACGAATCCTACGCGATCTTCACGACGCCCTTTCGATTTATATCATCATAGGCCAAATCAGACTACTTTTGGAACAAACAGTTTAAGATCGCTTGGACCGACTGTATGGAATAATCTGCCCTCCCATATCAAATCTGAACAAAATCTCAAAGCATTCAAACGCCTTATCAATGCCTGGGATGGGGGGCTATGCTTTTGTTATCTATGTAAATCGTAATGGTGAATTTTCTATATTTTATTTATAATGCATTAAATATTGAAAAAATTAAAAATTAGAAAAATAATTATGTATTTATTTAAATTTGTTTTTTTTTTCGAGCTAGATTAGCATTCTGTTTTAGAAAGCTATAGTATTTTCTCGAATTAAAATAAATGGAAATGAAAACAGAACAACCTCTTCGATTGTTTTGATTGCATGCATTTGAATTGCAATTAGAATAATTAATTCAACTCAATGATTGTTTAAATTGTGTGCACAGAGAATGGAAATTCCTATCTTTTGTTACACATTCCTGATTCCTATCTATCTACCTATCTATCTACCTATCTATATGTACTTCTTCCGGTTTGCCGAAAACCCCTGCAAGATGTTTGAATTCTTCAAACATAAAAAGGGCTTTTCTGACATATACGGGCTTTACAAGCGGGATCTGAATGGACCTACGTTTTCTTTTTACAATTATAAAACCATCTTCTATTATATTGCTTTATTTTTTAAATATAGTCACATGATTAAGACAGCGAATTAAAAACAAATAGAACAATATATGATTGAACACCCATTGCCAAAAACAATTCCAAAGTTGCTTGTTACTTAATTCTGCGACGTTGGTGAATCATCTTTCAGCGATGCATTGCAGGAACTCTTCCTATTACACAGGGTTATTTACGCAACAATCTAGCAAAGACGGTAACCTTGGGGTTTTTATTGAAATCTACTTAAAAAAAGGTTGTAGAACACGAATCAAAGGTGGGCCTTCATAATTTCTCGAATAAATTTCTCGATTCTGAATTTCTCGATTAATTTCTCGTATTTTTTTCTCGAAGTAAGTTGGTCGTCAGAGACAATTTTACGAATAATTTCAAGATCTATGTACTGCAGTTATCAGATTCAAAAAGTGCAACATTGTTGATTGACTGTATAAGGCCTTATCTTGGATCGGTGTTCGTTCGCTTTCTTGAGGAAATTTAAAAAAAAAACCCGAAGGTTAAATAAAAACTATTTTTGTAGATTGTTGCGAAAAACCCTGTCAAAATCGTAATGACCCAAAGAGTACGAAATATAAGAGACATTAAATTCTGACGTTTTTAACTTTAGGCATCGAGAATCGAATTTTCTTACACTGGGTTAAATATTCTTCATAATTAAAAATCATCCTTACCTCCAGATAACATAAATACATTATCAACTTCTCTTTGGACAAATATTGTTGCACAACTTGGTGCTATTCTTTCATCCTCGTCATACAGAATGATTATTTTACCAGGTTTATTTCTCTGCATATAGTTAAGATCAATGAAATGTCACTAGAAAACAATCAATGCTAGATATAATTTATGGGGAAGTACCAAAATTCGGCTTAAACTGCTGCTTGAATGACGGTTTGTGCATTAGCCAGAGTAAAGACCCGTATAGAAGAACCTTTATCTACTAAGAACCCACAACCTAGAATCATTATATTTTCTACCCACCAAAAAAGAACCATCGTTACCTAATATCAAAATAGGTTCGAAAATAAGGGCACTTACGTTACTCATTGGGGTTCAAATGCAACTTGTGCTTAGGTTCACCTCTTTCATGGACTTCAAAACGTTGCATTCGGACCATTGAGAAGCAGGGCCCTGCTAAAGCTGCTACATCTTGAACCATGCTTTAATTTTCCTTGCAACTGCTTGAGACCCTATTTTAAGAACATCTACCCTGATTATGGTATACACCTCATGACAGGAACCTAAACAAGCTGTATTCAAAAACTCAGGTTCTTATGTGCGGGTTTTACTGTACACGATTCTATATAAGAAAGCTTTTTAGACCAATATTGAAACTTCCAGATATTTTATGCTTTCGGTACCAAGACCTTCTTGTGACTTTCTAAGCAAATGTTTTGAAAATCAGTATCTCTGCGCATTTATGGTTAAAAGCACAGTAAAAATTGCACAAATAAAAAAACAGATATAGCCATATGACATATGAACGCAGATTTGCATATACGTATGTACAGTAGAATAAAACAGATTAAGGGTGAGTACATACGAATATTTCTCATAGGAATTCTAGATTTTTTCAAACTTCAACTTTCTTAAGTTTCAAGAATCGAGTGTTGAACTCTCAAAAAGTGTTAAGACATTGAGCACCACTTTGTTATAAAACAATTTCAAAAACAACGTGCAATGACAAAAAGACAAAAAAAAATTCAACAAAACATTAGATTTCTGCATAATTCAAATCATTGTAATCATGCCTAGAAGGAACGATGAAAATGTGCTTAGACAAGTCGACAGCGTTTCGCACTTGGCAAATGTGTAAAGTGAGTGCACATGCAGCTAGCCTATTTTTCCCGCCAAAAGTCCTGAACTTGCAGAGAAAATACGGGAAATCATAAATTTAGTAGATGCTCATCATTGTGTGCTTCATCTCGCATCATCTAATTTTCTCTAGTCGAACAAGCAAATGAAAATGGATGTCAAATTCAAGCAAAAGTTGCCAAGATCAAGGCACTCTGCGTCTCCTGATGATTTCTCTATTCTTAATAAAGCTGGCAACTCTTTTGATCTCCTTATCCATGAAAGTCTCCTCATCCTGCATGATCGACCCAATTTTAATTCTCAACAGTCCTCTATCCCTTTAGAATTGTTCTAATGTTCTCGCTTTCTCATCCCATTTTCCGATTCTCGTCCCACCTGACTCTACATTTGTCCTTTAGTATTCCCTTCGCTTAGGTTTTGTTAATTTTTTCACTTTTTCATGTAATTTAGTTCCCGGATTACTTTCTATTGTTAGAACAGGTATTAATTCTGTAAATTGCATTCTTAATTTCACTTGACTGATGATGAACCTGTGATAGGCTCGAAACGTTTCTCAACATTAAAATGGACTAGTCGATATATATTTTTTCTTTGAATTCTAACCGGTTATGTCTACTGGATTTGTCGAAATAAAAGTTTAAAGTCAATTTATTAATAAGGATAATGCGAATTCATCAATGTTATGTATCGTATGTTTCTTTATTCTGAAATTTATCCGAAGTCTGCGTTTTCCTGCAAATGTTCCTCTTTCTATAATCAAGTCATGAGTTTACAGAATAGATGTTAACCTCGAGAGCACATATAGCACTCGCGTTTTGCTGTATTTTATCAACAACTGATTCAAAACATGAGAAAAAACAGCGAGCAATATTTTCTGTATCAAGAAGGTGCGTGAAGAGTCGAGAGCGCTTGGTCACCCCTTTTACTTCCTCGACATTGCTCGACCCATTACTCAATTGTTAACTTAAGCTGAAGCTTTTTAAAAACAAAGGTTACAATTTGACAGCTTGGTGAAGAAAACTCTACAGTACAACTTTAAACACTTATTTCCCGACAAGTTATCCAAAATGAAAGGATACAAATTGCAGAATGTCTTTCGTAAAGTAGTTCACAGATCTTGAAAGCATTGCTGATGGGTAATTTTGTGCTGCAAGGAAAAATGTATTGTGTTAAAGAGACTTCAAACATTCTCAGTGAAAGAACAATGAAAATTACATGAGAAAACTCGACCAAGTTGAAAATCGCCTCGAGTTGAGTTTGTAAGCTTTATTTGCGTTCATATGGGTGTTTTTAAACCTGGGCAGTCGAATTGCAAAAAGTGAGTTGAATTACATCTGTGTTTATCGTATAAATAGCTTCTCAAGAAAATAAGAATGTTTAAAGGACTTTGTTCTGCAGCCAAGTTGAATCTTGGCTGAATTTTAGCCAGGCTGAAGAGATATCGTGTATGAAATGAAAATGAAATCTTATCTGTTCAGGGCAGGCCTTTTAATATCGAGTCTACCTGTTTATATGGGAAACCTTCACACTCTCCATGATTCACTTTCATTTTACACCTCAACTTTAGGAAGCTGTTTTTCTTAATAGACGGGGAACTTAATTCATCTGATACGCCTGTCTAAAATCTCTTCAATTATGGTTAACGCCATTTTGTAGGAGAACATTTTTATAAAATCTTAACATTCCGTCAGGAAAGCAAAAATTTGCAACAAAAAAGTTATTCTAATGATTTAGATCAATTTGAAATAGTCAAATGATAATCGTAAGGAAAAGAGAAAAGACGACATTAAGTAGCCACAACATAATACAAACTTCAAATACCTCCAATGATATGGCATTGATCAAAAGCATCTTTATCACGAACATCCAAAAGTAGATAAGGTAAACTTGATGTTTCAGGGACTTCGAAACTCGATGAATCGTTAATTTGACTTTGCTTTCGACTTGTCTCTGCATCTTTCAATCCTAATTCTCCAACGCCACTTATTACCCTGATAAAATCGACATAAAATGAATTTACTAACGATAAGAACAGCGAAGCAAAGAAAATCATAGTCAACAATCCAGTTAGTCCTGCTTGTTTCTTATAATAATTTTGTGGAACAATGTATGAATAATTTCTGAGATGTACATAACTTCAAGCGATAAACATCGCAGGACGTACAGGTATGCCATTGACGTTTCCATTGTTTATATAAGTGTAGAAGAGAGGTCTGGTCTTGTAGCCCGGCACAAAATAAACGAATCCAGTTTTAAGGCCGTTGTCCGGCAATTCTGATATCTCAATGTTTTCAACTTACTGTAATTCATTTACTTTTTTACGTCTAAAAACTACAAACACAGTTTATGAATGGAAAACATTCGATGGGGTAATTATTCGAGAGGGGCGGTAATATAATTTGAAAGGATTTAGGATAACATCAAACAGACATTGAGTATAATAAAAAAAACTTAAAATAAAACATGAAATATACAAAACATTTTTCATTGTTTCTTTGTTATATTAGTTTTACCTTAGAAAAAGCCTAAATCAGTAGCATTCATTCAAGTTAGTGTCTCTTTCAATATATAAAGGGAGGAACATTTTAAAATTCTGAAAAGCTCTTCCTACCAATGTAGCTGGATATAAATTGACAGAAACAGATTCAAAACAAACAACATAATAAAATCGATGATTCCTCGTTTTACTGTGCAAAAAACACCGTACCCTTGTAATGTAGATCTACTTGAATCTGGTGCAGTGTGGTCAGTATTTCCCTCTTGCAAAGACAGCTTTGGGACGTCATCTTCATTCATGTTTTCTAGGTGAGAAAGAAAAGCGCTGAGGAAAATCTAACACATTGTCGAACTTATGGTTCTTTTGAGTGATGTGGTCAACAGTGTGCATAACGCAGTGTCCAAAAATACTTGCGGTTCCACGAAAATGAGGTGGAAGAAGGTTTGCAGGGAATTATTGAATTTGAGGGGCGTGAAGTAATGTTGATAAGAAATTTAGTTTAGAAAGCTTTTTTTAGCGAATATTTGCTGACTTCTTTGAGTGTGAAATAGAGGGATTCTAATTCTGATGCTACTGCATTTTTAATTCAAATATGCACAGGTTGCTATGGTGGTAAAAAACACGAGTAACAAAAAAAGAAATAATAAATAATGAGGAAGGCTTGGCTAGATTGCTTCAATTGGTCGCCGGAAGGTTCCAAATTTTTCTGGACTCTGTGGGTAAGCCATCACGAAATAAATATCAATTTATATTTTTAGAGCTTTGATTCGCTCTTCAATTTCTGAAAAGCATAAAAACAATGCTGTGTCGAGCATCAGTGATACGCATTTCGTATTTCGTTCAATTTTTCGTATCGGATTGGGTTTGAATGCGATACAAAAATGAATCCGATGATCGTGCGAGCTTCCCTTAGCAACAGTACGACGTAAAATCACCTGAGCCATCAGCAAATGTAGCAGCTGTGGACAACCGCTCTCGTTCTAATTCAAGATTGACAACTTGGGCAACTTGAAGTACCTTGAAAATAAAGAGAACCTTTCAGCAAAAAAATAGACTAAAGTTTGACAGGTCTAAGATTACTCATTAAAAATGGTTTATTACTGGATTCTAAACTCGTTTTAGTATCAATTGGTTTCTGATGATGATCTTTTTCGCAATTTGGTACAAGTACACAAAGTTTTTACCGTAGTACTGTCAAAAAGACACTCAACAACACAAAAGAAGACAAGACAAGCCAAGGCAAAATAAGACAAGATACTAAAGACGATAAATGACAAGACAAGGACAAGACAAGACAAGACAAGGGCAAGACAAAGATGCGACAAGAAAATAACATGCAAGAAAAGACAGGACAAGGATAAACAAGACAAGACAATACAAGAGAAGACAAGACAAGACAAGACAAGACAGGACAAGACAAGGAAAAGACAAGGACAAGAAAAGACAAGACAAGGGCAAGAAAAGACAAGAGAAGACAAGACAAGACAAAACAAGATAAGAGAAGACAAGGACAAGAAAAGACAAGACAAGGACAAGAAAAGACAAGAGAAGACAAGACAAGACAAGAGAAGACAAGGAGAAGACAAGGACAAGAAAAGAAAAGACAAGAAAAGACAAGACAAGACAAGACAAGACAAGACAAGGAGAAGACAAGGACAAGAAAAGACAAGACAAGGACAAGAAAAGACAAGAGAAGACAAGACAAGACAAGAGAAGACAAGGAGAAGACAAGGACAAGACAAGGACAAGAAAAGACAAGACAAGACAAGGAGAAGACAAGGACAAGGAAAGACAAGACAAGGGCAAGACATAGATGGGACAAAAAAATAACATGCAAGAAAAGACAGGACAAAGATAGACAAAACAAGCCGATATAAGACTAGACAAGATGAGACAAGACAAGACAAGAAAAGGAAAACAAAGAAAAGACTAGCATTGGCAAAAGCTAAGAAGAAAAGACAAATCTATCACAAGACAACAAAAGTAAAGAAAACAAAAAGATACAAAAATGAAACAAGACAAGACAGACAAGAAAAAGCCATGGCCAATCTGTGATATTATACACAAAGTAAACAAAGTCAGAGATCAAAGTGTAATCGGCCTACCAATTGTGCAAATGTTGATGATTTCATTCTTTTATAGATTTCATCTTTTCTTAGTCTATAATCTAAAAAACAAAGAATCAGCTGAAAACGCAATCTTTATTTGCATCTAGCTTATTTTCTGTTTCAAAAGCTTTCGAATTTCGCATTCATACTATAATTATGCCATGGCTTGACAATGTTCTCTTGCAATTCAAGGATCAAATAAGAAAGACCACTACTAAGTGTTTCGCTGCTGCAAACCCTAGGATAGTTTTTAAGCACCAGAAAAGTTCTACCATCCATTCAAAAGGACCGCATTCTACCACAAAAATGTTGGTTATTTACACATTTTAGTGTCTGTGCAATGCCAGCTACGTAGGACACACTTCCCAGAGATTAAGAGACAGGGTTAAACAGCATGTTTCTACCAACATTCGTAGCCACAACTTTCGGCAAAGGGAACAACCCAGAGTTTGCAGAAAATTACAACGAGGATTTTTTTCGAATAGTTGGCAAGGCTAGACCCTCATTCATTTCAGCGCTTTGGAATCTGTCCACATCAAAACCAATTCGGATTCTCTGTCTGATTGGTGCATTTCAAACCAAATCTGGGTAAACGTTCTGCCTTCATTCATTGTTTCAGTCTGTTTCTGACATTCATACTCCGAGGAGTGTGAGACGTAAAAAGCTTTTAAGTATGCCCAAAAATTTTTCCGCTGTTTATGGCAATTTTGAAGCTATGTACTACTCATAAATTATTTACTATAATTATCTAAAAAAATTCTTTATATTGCATTTGTCATTTTCATTTATGGCAACGGACATTCACGGAGTGCAGTAGAATGTAAAAACATCAATAAGTTTTCTTGACGTGACGAGACCCCTTATTTTAAAGACAATATATTTGCAAATGATGGATAATGTTGAACAGCCTTTGAGACTTTCAGCATGTGTGGAACTGTGCCATTGCTTTAAATTTCGTAAATTAGTTAGAAACTTGAAAGCAAAGCACACTGCCAGAATGAATTATTCATTGAGCATGATTAAGACATTCACTAATTCCAATATAGCAACTCAATCTTTTGCAGGTGGCAGAACATCTCAATCCCAATTCTTAAAACCTGGTAGATGAATCATAACTACAGAACTTTTGCCTTAACTCTTTTCAGTGTGGATAATAAATGTTATGAACATTTTTTGCAAAAATAATGTAAATTTATGATGCTTACTTTTCCTTAGATCTTCAATCTTGTCCAAATACTTAGTTACACTTGAACCTTAAGAAAGAAACAGTTCTCTAAGATGAGCTTATTATAGAATTTTTACAAGCTACTTTAACCATTTATCATACAAAATGACTTAACAAAGAAAGAGCAGATCGTGTGCTTCCAGAACTTAAGAGAACCAACAAATACTCTAAAAGTTGCAATATTTGTGAATTTGATCAAACAAATTAAAAAAGAAATATGCTGCTAAGTCTGAATGTTGACGTTGGCTATTTCCATGCAATTCTCCTTCCAGGGTTTAGAGCTGTGAAACCCTGAGGAATTTATTTCAACTTTGTTACAACATAAGACAATGCAGTTATAGGACTAATTTCATATGATTTCGATCTGAAATTAGAGATGCATTAACACTACATGCAATCCTTTCAATGAAACAAAGTTTCTCTAGTCCAAGAGTGAAAAAGGTTTATCTGCGTTCTGTAATGTATTTTTCAAGGTGCTGTGGCACAATGGTTCAGCTAGCTCTTGGTTTCAAGAGCTAAGGTAGGCTGAGGTTTAAGCCCTGGCCACAGTAGTGTCACAGCCAGGGTCAACTCTTATTAGTTGATCTATTTCTGAGATCCTAGCAACTGGTGTCAAACACACCATTTCACCTTCAACCCCTTCACCAGTAATATCTCTGTAATATGTCTCCCCTTGTAACATGTGTCAAAGATTGTCCCCAAGATTCTAGAACTATCACAGAAGTACTAGAAAGTAGCTATGAACAACTAGCATTTTGAAATTGAAAACTTCAGATGAGATAAAAAGCAAGGATAGATACTGTACCTGTATCAACAGTTGCAGTGATGTGTTTGTACTTTGGATTTTCTGGTATCTTTTTATTTAACATCTGCAATAGAAAATTTTTGAGCTTTTCAAACCCCTGCATAGATCGATTTTGCTAAGAAATGATAGAAAGGCTGTTACTCTTTATGCATATTTTGCTTCCATAGGTGTGTTTTGGTCTCATTTTTGGCCATGCATAACTGATTTTTCTTTACCATGTGTACAAAATGTTAAACGAGCCCTTCACAGATGTTTATCACTCTCATAGCACAGAGCCAACTTATCTGATAAAACCAAGAAATGATGGCACCTTTACTGAGTTGGCTAACCCATTAACGACTCAATTTAACTGTGTCCTTTCAGGCTGGGTAAAATGGTCATGATGGGTTGCCAAAAATCTCTTTGAATGTTGGGGGAAATGGAAGTTGGATGAATCAGAGGTCGGGCAAAATGTCTTGAAAACCTATGACTATAAAAAAATAAACTTCTGTACATGTATCTACTAGTGTAAATTATGGTTGGCTAAATGTTTTTTGGTAGGCCATGCAGTCTGTCCAGGTGTCAAGCAACCAGGGTAACCACTTTATTTCATGCGACCATTATTCCTTTTTGTGTTTGTAAGATGACAAAATAAATTTTCGTTTTTGTTGCTACCCTCCAGCTTCCCCCAGTCTCGGATTCGGTGTGTGTCCTGCGCTGTGTTTCCCAGTGTTTCCCTCATGTTTTATCAGTGTTTTGTTTCCGCAACTATCGAATGAACTACTAAGTTCAGTAAAGTTAAATATATGACATTCAGCGAGGAAAACGTACAGAGTGATATTACTTACGTCTTTCGACTTTTTTGCATTTCTGCTGGAGGCAGCCATGACTGATTCTTCGTTTGCAAACAAATTGCCAAAGAAACAGAATTTGAATCATTTTCCTTGAACCCCTGTGTCAGCCTCGATTTGACATTGGAGCAAATGCGAAAAAATCTGAACATCAGAAACCGAAAATGGCTGACGATTTTGTTAGGCAGCTCTGTAGCTTGTTAGAGGTTTCAGCAAAAGACGAGATTATTCAATATGCTTTGACGTTTCAGAATAGAAGAGATGTTCAAGATTACCTTGAGAGCATCTTAGGAGATAATTACCAAAGAAAAGCTCCTGCCGTTGAAAGATGCATCACTGCATGGAAACCCCAAAACTCAAATGTTTTAGAGTTGGGCCCAAACAAGTTTGAAAAGGAGACCTTATTTCAGTCACAGAAAAATACTGCAAGAGCAGATAAGAATGGGTTTTTTGAAAATCCAGATAAAACAACTGGTGCTGTGCCTCGTAAAATGGTTATTACTGACTTTGCAATGTCAAATCCCAAAAAAGATTTTATGACAATAGGAAACAACCAGTCTTCAGTTAATGAGGTAATCCAAGCAAAGAAAAAGTCTCCTAAATCGAAATTTGTGTCTCTTTACACAGCGGAAGGAAAAACAAGAACGGATGAGATGATTGTGCCAGGCCGTCATGGTTGTTCTTGTGCTGCACAGAAGCACAAGTTGATTTCCAACTGCCTGGAGTGTGGAAGAATCGTTTGTGACCAGGAGGGTTCAGGGCCTTGTCTGTTTTGTGGTAACTTAGTCTGCACACCAGAAGAGCAAGAAGTCCTTTCAAGAAATTCAAAAACAAGCGAGAAGCTTTACAAAAAGCTGATGAAGAAGAATGAAGAAGCAGTCAATCAAAATTTGAAGGGATTAGAGCAAGCTAAAGCTCTAAAGGATAAATTAGTTGGATTTGATAGAACAAGTGCCAAAAGGACCAAAGTCATTGATGACCAGGCAGATTACTTTTCATCTGAGAGCAAATGGCTGACACAGAAGCAACGGGAGGAAGCAAAAGTCAAAGAGCAGAAGGTTATGGATAAAAAACATAATTCCAGAAAGTCAAGAAAATATGTTTTAGATTTTGCAGGTAGAGAAGTAAGGGAGGATCAGTCAAACGAGTTCTTCAATCCAGAAGATCTCATAGAAGATGAAGAGTCTGAATCAAGGAACAGCAATTCTGTGGCAAAAAAGTTACTGGATCCCTCTCTTAAGATTCAAGCACCAGTTTTTGTTGACAATGGTGAGTTTGACTTCCCCAAAATTCCCAAATCTACTGCACCAAGCAAAAAGGCTGCGTTAAGATTACAGGATGAAGAAATACAAAAAGTCAGCGATAAAGGTGTTTGCTTGAGTATGCATCAGCCATGGGCAACACTGTTAGTAAAAGGAATAAAGAAAGTTGAAGGAAGGAGCTGGTTCACTCCTCATAGGGGCAGGCTGTGGATTGCCTCTACAGTGAAGGCACCAGAGCCAGAATTAATTCAACATGTTGAAGATTTTTACAGGCGTTTGTATGAAGATGATGTGGTATTCCCAGATGCATACCCAACTGGTGCCTTATTGGGATGTGTAGATGTTATTGATTGTTTGGCGCAAGATGAATATCGACTAATAGCAAAGGGAAATGAAGAGAGTGAATCTGAATATGTGTTCATCTGTGAAAATCCACAAGAGTTGTTCTTGAAATTACCAGTTAAAGGCAAACACAAAATCTGGAAGCTGGAACAACAAATTCATAAATCAGCTAAGAGTGGTATTATTAGTCAATAATCTAAATTATTTATGATATAGGAATAATATTATGAATAATATTAATGTTGCATTGAAAATGGCACTTATAAATTGAACTATGCTTCTTGAAAATTCTAAATTGGATTTTCTTCAGACTACAAATTTATTGCATGTTTACATAATATGCCATACTGTTCCATTACTCATCTGTCTAAGCAATGGGTGCTTTAACAATATAGCCTTGTTTCTTTAAAATTGTGGAAGGATGATGAAGATTGTCGACCATCTGCAATCCTCTTCACTCGTGCACTGTTTTTCTGATTTGTTGGAAACACGCTGCAATGATCTTTATAACTGTCGGTGATTTTGACGCAAGTAAGATGACTAAAGACGAGTTAGACTATCTCATACTACGACATATCAAGGACAGATAAAAACTCAAATGCAGATCACAACGATGGACGAACATCGCAGACAATCATTCACTGGAGTCTAATAATCCACCTAATGGATAGCAGTTGTTGTTCTTCTTTGAAGAAATGAATTGAGGAGACTGAATTGCGAGCAGTTACCATATGGAAACACTGAAAAGATGGAAAAGAGAGCAGAACAGTGACAACCATGGATCCCTTAACGACCCATCTACGATTTAATGGAAACAGTAAACCAGGCCTACCTCTACCAGTTTAGCAATGAGAAATGACAGACCAGGGTAGGGTTCACTGTTCAATCAAAGCTGAAAAAGTCCAAATTCCTTCAAATAGTGCATCAACTACAAGATGAATTTTTGTCTTCGAGTTGAAAATTAACAGCAAGCCATGGGTATATTATGAATAGTTTGTGGCAAACGGCTACCATCTTTGATACGAAAGGAAACTCGTTAGGAAGCACTTGCCTGACAAAGTGGGACTCATACAAGTGATGGGACATTCTTAATAAAAGTTTCTTTCAAGTCCTTGTTGACGAAAACTCCACTGGGAAATTGAAAGGGTTGTTTTCAAAAGCATCTACAGAATTTGCTGTGATAATGGGGACAACCTACACCAAAATTTAAATGCCTAGTCTAGGTAATGGTTTACGGCGCAAAAAAATCCACATGACAGCTTCACATTGCACTGCTGCACATCACAGTTATCTGCGGCTGAAAGTGAAAAAACAAAAGGAGGGGTGCAGCTGAGTAGCTAAATAGAATGAGATCTATTGGAGTCCGTCAAGAAAAGGACTGCTGCTAAATGAGGACATTATTCTATGTTAATTGAAGCACCATATTCGTAACAGAGGGATTCATATTCAATGCTGAAATAGCCTCATGCAACAAATTTCACTTACCTTCAAACATTTATTTCACTTGCTTTTGACAATGATTTAATCAACGTTCAGTTAAAAAACCAAAAACAACATAATTAGCGCTAACTCTTCACCGTTTTCCGCTATTGTCAACTAATTTACAAAGAAAAACAGATAAACCTGGCAAAATGTGTCCTTTACATTTATCTATTTTGCCTGTACATGTTGCTGACAATGGAATAGCGCGATCAAATACTTTGATAACATTCAAGTTGAAGCTGAAAGTTGATAGTAAAATTTTTGTTATATGAGAGCTTTGTCTGCGTATTCCAGCCTTCACTTTCTAGCCTCTACTGACTTCCTGCGATCTACTATAGTTATACATTGTTTACTTTATAAAAGAAACAAAACAACCATATCAACATAATTTAACTATACATCTACCTTTAACTCCTAAAGTATAAAATGCGACACTGACCATGCGATAAAATATAACTTCTATCGACAATACACAACCAACTAATTATGCTAAAAGTCGTGATCTTCAATGAGAGGTTGTCTTAAATTTTGATAAAGGCATTCTAAAACAATTCTGTCGACACCCATTTCAAAAGGACCAGCAAACAGATTATCCTGTCCTAGCAACCAACGAAGGTCTTTATAACTGAATATACATATGTTGCCATTATATTTGCCACCACATTTATAGCTGCTAGTGCCTTTCACATGCCGAGCTACAAGGAAATTTTCCTGCGTCGTATACACATCTTCACCACCTCTTATATTGTATATTTCTGACAACTCCTCGTCCTGTCTCTGTACAGACCCACCGGGTACCCCAGGAATCATATTTAGCGTCGCCCAGAAGAATTCATCAGGATATCTCGTATCATGTGACCATGCGAGAAGTGCTTTCGCTTCTCTAGAGTTAGTTACGAATTCAGCGAACTCTCTAACTGCAAGAAACATATTCTCTCCTCTAAACAGCGTAACATTGCCAGGTGGAAGTGCTTTTAGTTTCTTTGTTCGAACAAAGAATTTCCGATTTGATGTCGTCTTGAAAACATGTACAAACTTATATCTTCGCATAAATCTCATGCTATAAGAATCTTTCGGGAATATTTCGTTTGAATATGGACGATGTTTCAAGTAGTCTAAGATTACAGTGTTGTTCCTCAATGGGTAAATCGAACCAGAAATTGAAAATAAATACCGCCATGGTATATTTGATTTGAGTAACGTTTTGAAACACTCAATATGAGCCTTTACTCGATTTGATGACGGAAATGCAACGTCGAATCTTGCTGGAGCAAGAAAAATGTTATTAAAGCAGAGAGTAAGCTTCTTGATAAATTCAAAGAGTTTTCTATTAGCATGGATATCTACATGTAGACAGTACGCATTCAATGGGTCATATATTGCTCTCAAAAGCTGAAATGTCTGATCTGCTGGCCTGTTCAGTAAAATAGAGTAAGCAATTTGAATATCGCTGCTATTTGTGTAATTGTCTGTGCTTGCCGGCTGCACAAATTCATGCATTTCCTTACACCTGCTAAATAAATCAAGCATAATACTGTTACTTCTATATTTAGGCCCAGAGCTTTTATGTTTTTCGGCAATCAATTTAATTGTATTACGCCAATGCAAATCATTTCCTGATGCTAATGCCTTGCAAGTATTCGAATAGGAGGTAGAAATGTTTGTATTTCCCGATTTCAACTTTTCTCTCTTCTTTATTCCTGCATTCTTATTGAAGTATTCTGCATCAAAACTCGATTCACCAATGACCTCCCGGTGCATTCCATGGTTTTCCGTTACGTTATCCCCATTCCACTCTGCCTGTAATAGTCTGTGCAGCTTCCAATCTGACAGAACACTATTAACTTCAAAATTACTTCCAAGAGCAACGTCCGTCGTCCTGTTACCACATGGAAAATACGTACAATAATTCCTCGATCTGTTTGTTTCTGTGGAGCGAACGAATTTCCTAACAAGCTTTCGATTTAAAAATTTATTTATCCAGTAAACACTCAGCATAACGTAGAATATTAGCAATAAAGAAGCGCAAAATTGATTGCTTCTTTTTCCCATAATATACTTTATAAAATAATGATGTTTCAAAGGAGCCTTTTGAAGGCGCTTTGTGTGAAGTCTCGACTTGTAGCATGCTTTATCATAATCAACTCTCAAACTAAAATCTTCATAATAAACCAAAAAAGTTTTTGTCTATCTTTAGCAAGAACATATGTTCAGATCATCGACTATACTAAAGTATTATTTCAGTTGATATCGAAGTTTCACAGATCGAAGAAACTGGTCACATGTAGAATGACAATTGATCTTCAAGAACGTGTGATCGGTTGATCTGAATGAAGGTGGCCACCTAATTTAAAATCACAATCAACTTGCTGCCTGCTAAAACAAATATAAATGACAATGATCAAAGGTTTAAAGCGTTTTGCAGCAGTGGCGTGATGGCTATAATTAAGCAATGGCGGTAAAGTAGTTTGTGGCGCCCCCCCATAAGGAAAATCACATGAAACAAAGCCGAAATCTCCTTTGGAAGTACCAATCTTTGACAGGCCCTTTCAATTCAGGGCCTTGTATTTAAAGTATTCGAAATTTCTTCAAAAATTTGACTTCAGATTCGAAATTAGCACTTTAGTTTTGTTGTTGTTGTTGTTGCTGTTTGCGAAAAGTAAGACTCATGTAATAAGTCTACGGCAAATCTTCGTCAAAATTTTCATCGTTATAAAAGAAACATCATTAACACTACTAGAAAGAAGAAAATATGCCTCAACAGGAAACTTGAGGTGCTGAATTCGAACCTGAAGTTAAACTCTTTCTTTGGAGAAATTTTCGTAAATTTTTTAGTGAGGCTCTAAGTTGAAGAAATCTTCTCACTTAGACATAAATAGCAGGACTTCTGATGGACGTTTCCAGTCCCCCTTTACCCTCAGACCAATGTTGTGTTATTGACTATGAATTTAATGTTTTGATGGGAGCAGAGGTATGCTCGCTGAAATCTTAAAATAGAATAGCATTCACTGGTGGAGGAGAGGGGGGTGGAATGTTATCATCGATCACAAACAGTACGGATATATTTTGCCCAAGATTGTAGAGCAAGGAGATCAAAGAATTCAAACCCGTGCATGAAGAATGTTCATACCACCATAGTAAACAGAAAATACTGTTTTCTATTGACTATGATATCACTAAGCAGTTCTTACAGCTGAACAGTTTGGGCTTCGAATACAAGTATTACAATCAACAGGCTATGTATATGTAGAGCAAGGACATTTTTATAGAAATTTTCCCTACTGGGGAAAATTTGCAAAGAGGGCCAAAAAGAGTAATAACCGAAAAGTAACTCATTTGGGCGGCACGTCTCGTACGTTGGACGAGGGAGGTAGCCACGAGCATTCGGACCATAACGGAGATGTTGTTTTTGGGTAAAAAGATGACAAATTATTCAACAAAAACTTTAAAGTTCAGTAAAAATAGAGACAACATGGAATGGAGAACATAGTATATTTATCCACCAAAAAGTTATTTTGACATACTATCTATGAGGATACACTATTTTAACGCATTTTTTGCATCTATTTTACAAGTTCAAACAACTGTCAAAACAGCTATTTCAGTCCCAACCTGCAAAAATTGAATTTGGATATACTGTACTGCTCCTTTACGACTTTTTAATAAGTGAATTGATATTCCGAAGTCAGGTAAGTTTCGCTATATCAAACATATTATGTATACCATGATATGGTAGATGAATAATAGGTTAAAACTTTTCTTGCAAAACAATAATAAGGTTAAAAGGATAAAAAAAT
The DNA here is from genome assembly GCA_014526335.1 of Chrysaora quinquecirrha. Classification (NCBI taxonomy): domain Eukaryota; kingdom Metazoa; phylum Cnidaria; class Scyphozoa; order Semaeostomeae; family Pelagiidae; genus Chrysaora; species Chrysaora quinquecirrha. Next base: position 10,786,942 of record JACTAT010000032.1, read on the forward strand.
CCGATTTTTGTATAGCGTTACAGCTAGTGATACCCAATAAATAATTACGGCTAAAAGTCTTCTTAAATTTCTTGCGATATTTGCCCCTTGGCATATGGGACAGTATGAAAACAAATGTTAGCAATCTCTTTGTATAAATCTTGTAAGGAACTCAAATGAAACCGAAGGTAAACATTATACAACTACCGTGTCATTTCCAATATATTCCTTTTTCAGTCATTTATACAACATTTCTCTTTTTTCCTTAGTGCTTCTTCGTGCAGGAGTTTGATCGGCACAATACAAAATTAGACTTGCATACCCTGTATAAGTGCTTGAGTGACGGCTGGTGTTTGAGTATTCAATGTTGATTCGCTGACATTGGGTTCCTCTGTTGTGTTTACTGACTCGGTGATTCCGGCAACTTGCATGATGGCGGCTGCTTGTGCAACGGCAGAGGAGGGATCCAACACCTGAGTTTGACCAAGGACATGAATCTGATTTATGACTTGAGATTGCTCAATGACTTGCATTGGATCAAGAACATGGATTTGTTGAGGTACTTCAGTATTTAATTGGTTTGGGTTTTCTGGTTGATTTGCAGACACGTTCTCTTCATTTTCATTGGGAGCTGGTACATGTTGATAAATCAAGGATGGATCATTTTCTTGGGTTTGATTCAAAGCGTGCATCCCTGCAATTGATACTGCTTGTTGTTGCATGATTTGTTCGTCTGATACTCTAGCCTGGTCAGGCTGATCAATCACTTGTGCCTGCTCTCTTCCTTGTAAATGCTCCAAAACTTGTGCATGATTCAACACTTGACTATGATCAATGACAGCATCCGTCCCTGTCTGCAATATCAAATGAGTTGGAACATTCCCCTCTACAGTGACAGTAATCAACGCTTTGTTTGCATGGATACGTCGGTGTCTTGCTAAATCATTAGTACGTGCAAAAACTTTGTCACATATCTCACAGCTATAGGGCTTTTCGCCTGTATGTGTGCGAAGGTGCCTTACAAGGTCACCAGAATGAGCAAATTTTCTTCCGCATGTTTGACATTCATGTGGTTTTTCTCCAGTGTGAATACGCTTGTGTCTTGATAAATCATTTGAACGTGTGCAACGCTTTCCACATATATCACAAGCATACGGCTTTTCTCCCGTATGGCTCCTCTTGTGAGGTGTCAAATTACTTGCTCTACTGAACCGCTTACCACATATGTCACATGCAAATGGCTTCTCTCCTGAATGAATACGGGTATGAGCCACAAGATGACTAGATCTTTTGAAACATCTTCCACATTCCTCGCACGTATGAACCTTCATTTCACCAACAGAAGTCTTCTTCGCAGATGGTTCACTGTCTTTGTCAGTAGCAATAGATATGTCTTCAATTTTATCATCTGCACCATGCTCACTGCGATGCTTCTTCATAAGTTCAGGATCAGTAATCACTTCAGTACAAATTTCGCAGACAGTTGGGTCTCTGTGTGTTTTAGCATGTCTTGCAAGATCATTCGTCCTCACAAAGCTCTTCCCACATGTCTTGCATTCATATGGCCTCTCTCCAGTGTGAGTCCGTTCATGCCTCACCAAATCTCCCTTATGAGAAAATGATTTTCCACATTCTGTGCAGCTGAAAGGCTTCTCGCCCGTGTGAATTCTTTTATGCCTTGTTAAGTCATTAGACCGAGTACATCTTTTCCCACATGTAGGGCATTCAAAAGGTTTTTCGCCTGAATGGCTCCGTTCATGTGGTTTCAGGTTGCTAGCACGACTAAATCGTTTGCCACAGATTCCACATGGAAACGGTTTCTCTCCCGTGTGTACACGCTGATGAGCAATGAGATGACTTGATCTTTTGAACGCTTTATCGCATGTTGGACATTGAAATGCTTTCTTTGTAGGACTCTTATTAGCGTCATCGCCAGGTTGTGCTTCAGTCTCTTGTGATGCTTCTTCGTTACTATGTGACGACTCTTCTTGAGACTGTTGCTCGATTATGGCTTGTGCTGGTCTTTCTTCTTCTTCTTCTGCATCCATTGCAAAATCATCTTGTTCTATTTCATTAGTAACATCATTCTGCTCTGCCGGTTCTTCTTTATCTTCTTGTGTTGTATATAGAACAAAATTGTACTGCTGGGTTTCTTCAACTTGGCCATTGTTGTTTTCACGCATATCATTCATACCTATGTTCTGTAATAAATGCTCTTTGATGTGAGTGGCATGGTCTTCTTGGGTTGAAAACATTTCATTGCATGTATTGCATTTGAAACATGTTACTTGGTTAACAATGATTGCGTCATCAGCATTCACCATACTTTCGTTTTCTACTGCTGACATTTCTGTTTGTTGGTCAAAATTTGAAGTTGATTTCCCGTCGTCGTTCGGTTCCATCGTGCCTCACACCTGAAACACAAGTGGTCGAATCATCTTTTAAAGATTGCTAATAGAAATAGTATTCTAAAGTTCTACAAAAGCAGCCGGAGCTTTTTAAGTTTTGGAGACCTTTGGTGGTCATATTGGTGAGATGGCTTAATACGGAGGGGGACTTATTAATAGGAATCGGAATATTGTCTGTTCTTTTTTCACTTATAGTCAAGAAGAATGTCAAGTGGATCACAAAGTGGACTAGATTCGAATGATTTAACGGGTAACACATTAAGTTGAAGTTTAAAGTGATATGATTGAAATACTGAATACATTTCGCCAAATTTTGCATATTCCTTAGGTACTTCAAGTATTGTAGAAGTCAGTGGCCATTTAAGTAGTCAAGGGAACGCTTGGCAAGATTCTGTTAGCGACGTGTAACCCGAGCTTCAAAATATAGAATTAAGCAGGAACACCACGATGCAAAAACAAGCCTCGTTTGTTGTGTAATCAATATAATAAAATCAATACTTCACTTTGTCAAGCTAAGCTGCTTGCTAGCGTAATGGGCTGGAAAATTTCAGCAAACAATTCATTAGGATTGCAGTTATGGAGAAAATTTACGTTGTAAAAGATTGTGGACTTTCAGAAAAAAAATAGTGTCTGATAAAGGCCTGATACAGTCAGCGTGCACGCTAAATTAATCCAACTCCAGATGAGACGATTAGGAAATAAATGGGAACGCCATTGTATATGGCAAGAAAACTGCCTTTGGTAAGCAAAGCAAGAAAAATGATTATTTTTCTCTCGTACATATGCCAATCTATCTTCATAACGAAAACCCTAACGCTCGTTTCAAATAAACTATCAAAACAGTCAAAAAGTAGATTGCATTTTTCGTGATTTTCGTTGTCTGAAGGAGTTTTATCTTTTTTCGATGTGGAAGAAAGTACTTCTTCTTGACACTCGAAGTTTTGTTATTGTTTGTGCAAAATAATTGCATTACGTTCACTTGTAGTTAATTTCATTTTCATCATAATGTTCTCAGCTAAAACATTTATTTTCCCTCCCATGTCATTCTTTTGTTAACAACTTCTAAGAAATTTAAGCCTTGTTTACACTACAAATCTAACCCGGGTTAACTTCAACCCGGGTCAAATTCGGGTTTGAAATTTCGAAGTGTAAACAGGGCTTTAATGTACAGTATGAAAAACCTTGACACGTCCATACAGCGAAGAGCAGACTAAATCACTGGTATCGCGGGTGTCCAATATATAGAGGTTACACTGTAGAAAAAATTATAGTTCAACAGACATCTTTTACTGCAGGAAAATTTATGAAAAAACCAAAGATACCAAGTGGCACACTAGGACATAGAATCTGCTACAACTTTCCTAACGGGTAGACACAATATACATAAGACGAATAAGAGGATGGCATTCAAATGACACACTGAGGTGTTTTTTCCTCACTTAACTTTCCCCTTATCATAACTTTCCTGTTGATAAGAATACTTAACTTTGTTTTGCTTTTGTTTTTTAAGAGTTGGTTTGTATTAGTTACATCTTCTTTCAAATTAAGCTACTTTGTAACCAACTTTACAGAAAGTGATTTATAAAAGAAATATCTGCATAGGAGGCAGGGCAGCTGAAAGGCTGCCACCCCCTTACTGAGTAAAAATCTTTTTAGAACAGCCATGTTTGGGCACAAAATTCAATGAAAGTCAGATAAAAGCTTCAAAAACAATTGATTAAGAATTGGGCAACTCCCTAAATGATATCTTCCCCTACACCCATCTTCTCTGCAAAAATTAAGGCATTTAGGTCTGCCAATTCATGGCATAAATCATTAAAAAAACCACAAAGGTATATTATTTTTGGTTACATCCCAGGGGTGGGGGGTACATGACTTATAAATGGATGGGGATATGCCACCCAGAATTTTAAAACCCACCCACATCTAAGAAAGTTTCAATACTGGCCCAAAAAAAACTTTCTTATAAAAAAAACATGTATTAGCACTTATTAGAATAAACATGCTAGTATTAGTTGCATATGTCTATGGGACTGTAAACAAATCAATTCTTTCACATAAAACATGCAATGAAAGCTTTGAAACTACACTTGCCATTACCACAAAACCATCCCAGTGATAACTGACATCAAATCACTTCAATCTAATCACCCCTATATTACCACTACATCCACTCGACCTGTAGACTCCTGGCCGGTTACCTAGGATCTCCATGTAGTGGACGGGGATTCACCACCAGTCCAGATTGGATGTATTTCTACATATATATAGTTATCTCATACGACATCTTTGCATCATTTGATGTGTGAGATAATAAGATGTATAGGCAAAACCAAGGATCAATATACTTTAAAACACTGAGATTTCTATAAAAATTATTTTTGGTAACAATAAATATGCTCCTTTTTGACCTGTTCCCAGCTGAACCAACAAACACCTTTAGTTTTTAGGCAATTTCAGTATTTTTTTCTTTTGCATTATGGCTTGCCCTAGCCTAGCCATATGGGTGGCCCATCTGCGTGTCCATTATGACATGATGGGCCTAGCTGGTTTGGGCTTCTGGGTTATGTTATTATTGCTGGCGTTATATTTCTCTGCTCCAAATTAATGATGTTGGCAGGGCTGTTTACTGTGTAAACCAAATTGTGCAAGATGAAACGGATGATCCTGAATTCTCAACATCACCATATTTGTCTGTTTATCAGCTGCCCTGATAAAATGACTCAAATCCACTTCGATTTCCCGCCAAGTGATCCCAAGAGGAACATCCCTAACATATTCTTGCAGTCGCAGTTCTGCAGTGTTTTAAGAGAGCCGTTTCTTGTCTGACCAAAGATCTTAGGCCATTCGTTTTCGCCATGACATCGCTGTGTAAATGTTTAGCACTAAAAATTACTGTCAGAAACATAAAGTCAGAGAAATACATATTTCAACCCACCTACCAATTAACTTGGAAATCTAAATCTGGGAAATTGATGAAGACTGAATCAGCAAACAACCAGAACGATGTACAACAAATTTAGAGATTGTGAAGGAGCATGAAAAAGCGCCTTGCTCATGGACGAAGAACTTTTCCATCACCTCAAAGCTGAAGCAAAGGAAACGAAGTGCATGGTGGGAACGATTGCTAACAATGAAGAAATGCGTTTGAAATTCAAACCAATTGTTTCCAGACTCCCCCATACTCATACCCAGTCCCACTCATCGAATTACTGCAGGTTTTTCTGGTTTTTCATGCCCCTTTGGGGAATATTGTACCCACAATACCCTTCGAAACCCAAAAGGTTTAGTTCATAGCAATTAAGCATTTAACAAGCAGCACCAAAAAATTAACTCTTGGGGGCTTGTGCTGGGAAACTGTTTTCAACTGAATTGTTTTCAAAACAGCCTGCATTTCTAGAATCCCTAAGTGTTTTTTTTTTTAATTTGCCGAGATAGAGGAAGTCTTTGCCGTCGGCTTATCTGGTTCGGGAAAAATATGGGGTGTTCGACATCCACGGCCCCGGCCCTCAAGCACACACACCCTGCCGTAAATTCTATTATTTCATGGAAATCTCTAAGAAATCAATTTGCTTCAACAGGAATCTTGTACGCTTTTTTAAAGAGTAAAATGCCTCGCATTGAGAATCACCGGTTTCTTCATTATTTTGATGTAGTTCTGTAAGTTTCTTAAATTTTAAGAGTGGCTAGATCTTGGTTTCTTATAAACATTTTCTCATGAAAAAGTGTACTTTATTGCCTTTCTCTTCGGTTTCACCATAAAAACGTCTACTTTGCTTTGTTTTAACGAAATTTGGAGGCCTTGATGTGAAATATCGCTAAAAAATATAGGGGGCCCCGAGGGCTCCAAGGCCGGTGCCGTGGATATCGAACACCCAAAAATATGCAAATTTTCTTGGGTCTCGGGTATTTCTACAAGTTTTGCTATGGTTGAAGGCATGATGGGAACGATTCGATTTGAAGTAAAGAGGAATTTCGTTTAATGAAGTTATGTTATGACATCGAGGACGGTTTATTTCTAAAATGTGACTATTTTTCTGTTTTGTTCGGCGAATTTGTTTATTTGCTTTCGTTTGTGCTATATATTGCGATTAAGTCGGATTAGGATTGCCCTACCACCACTAAACCATTTAAATGGCAAATGCCCCAGTGCCACTGATCTGGAATCACATAGAAGCTCAAAGCAACAGTCCAAGACATCTTAACAGTTTGCAGACCTAGGAGGTTTTAGAAGTTCTATAAGTGCATGCTCCCCGCTGGAGACAGCTTGCACTCAGCTACGAGGACCATTCATAGTCCCAAATAACATGACCTGCTAATCAAGTATATGAAGGTTGAAAAATATGAGCACACCATTTGACTACAGTGCTAGAATGATTGTATCATTTCTACTAAAAGAAAAATTATCCAAAAATCAAAATTAACAGCAGTTAACTGAGATACCGAGAGTATGAAAGGAACTCAGAGTACATAGAAGCACGAGTCTGTTTTGGGATTTATTTATAGTAAATGATTCCACAAGCAACTCTTGCTCCAGCATTTCCTGTCTTCAGACTCCCTTCTCTTGCCTCGCCGACACCACGGCCTAAATCGTCTCTCTTTGCATGAACCTAAAATACCAGAAAAAAACGGTCTCTTATGACTCAGTCACACTCACAGTCGCATTGTAACTTAAAGGGGCAATCCACCATTCCAAGGTGTTTTAAATTCATGCTTTAAATTTCACCTCATAGAACAATAGATAGGTCAATAGGTCAACAAAATGCTGCGATTATTCAGATTACTTCAGTTGATAAACTCTATAGTTTAGATTCAACAACCTACTGCAATGAAGTCACTCTGTCTGTTCAATACCAATCAATTCTGAACCCACTACATAATTCAATAACAAAGCATACGCTTACAGGAGAGCAAAGCATCGGTTTCATCAAGAACCGTTCCAGTAAGATATGTCATGGATAGGCCCCCGATTTCACAGGATTTCGGAACGGTTCTGCCCAGTACCCGCAAAATCCATGACTGATTAATTTGAAAGCTTCAACACACACTGGAACTTCTGGCTACGGTTCCGAACGGATACATCTTTCAATAGAATTAATTGAAGAGTCCAAGTGAGAAAGCGAACTCTATTGATCTTCCCGCTGTATCCAACAAGCTGCTAAATCAGCTGCACTTTCTGAATGGTGCATTTCGATCCGCATCTGGGTATAAAATCCGTCTTCTTCTGGTGTTTCGGTCTGTTTCTGACGTTTATACTCTGAGGAGTGTCAGACAAAAAAATGCTTTTAAGTATTCCCGAAAATGTTTTTGCTGTTCATAGCAATTTTGAAGTTTTGTACCACTCAAAACAATTTCTATTTCTATTTCTATTTCTATTGCTTCCATACACTGCTAAAACAAGGTCTTGCAAGAATTCCTTCACCTATCCCTTGCTACCACCCAGCAATTAGGCACCTAAGAGTCTTGTTAGGTTCTTCTTGCTGTGAAAAATAAGCAAAACCTATATACTTACAACAAAAGATCTTCCGGCGATTGAATATTCGCCGACCAGACCAGCAAGTTTGTCAACGATTGTTAACGACACTTTGCCTTTGTCGTCTGCTTTCACATTGCCAAGGTCTCCAACGTGCCTGGGAAAAGAAGAATAATACAAGTTTTTTATCTTATAAGAAAGTTTTGTTTAGGCCAGTGTTGAAACTTTCTTAGATATTTCATGTTTTCAGTACCAAAACTTTCTTGTGACTTTCTTAGCAAAAATTTTAGAATGCAGCATTCTGCGAATGCACAGATTAGGCCAGTGTATACATTGCACGAATACCACGTTTTTCATATAGAAAATAATCTGAAGACTCGTTTAATAGCAAGATGAACTACTGAAAAGAAGAGCGAAAATAACAAACAGGGCACTAAGAGTGAAAATATGAAACGGAACTTTCTTCAGTTTAAAGAATCCAGTATTGAATTTTCTTATGCTTTTAACATGTTGAGCACTACTTTCTTATAAACCACATTCTTATTAAAAAAAAAACGGTGTAACGGCCTTATTTCATGAAACTACGAACGACTCAAAGTTATTGCTTAATGCTATTGAATTAAATTGCATTGGCTGAGTAGCCAAACGTAAACAACGCATTTTAGTTAAAAGACCCCCTACAAACTTCAACAAACTCCCATCCCTAGAGGAGAGGGGGTAAAGAGGTATCTTCAGCACGCTTGACGGAGGACCGAAATCGATCTCCACGAGTAGAACGTATAGCATCGCTTTGGCACTTTGAGGCTTCACACTACACGTTTGGAATAAAAGGGGGAGGTAGGAAAACACATTTGGATTCGATATCCTACGATTCAACTGCTGAAACGATGCGTACGATACAATATAGCAATATAGATTACAGTATGCTCAACTGAAGGACAGAAAAACGAAAATTTCAAGCATTTATCTAATTCAGCAAATTTTGCTCAACTAGTAAAAGGGGGATCGGAATAAGAGCGAGCGGGAGGAATAAGGGCTGGGGTTGGACAATTTTCGCAAATTAACAAGCCGGGGGGGGGGGTTGTTTCGGTACTCCAGAGTATGTTCAATGGAGACTAGTAAGCAATCGCTTTATTTTTTTTTTTTTTTTCGAATAGACGCTCTGTTTTTAAGAAGGGACATTCATGCAAGACGGACGTTTAAAACGAAGCTTAAAATTGCCAAGCTTTGAGCGGAGTTTTATTTCAAAAAATCATAATATGTTACCTAATGCTATCCTTTGGACCACCATGGGTCTTGCCAAATGGATTATAATGTCCACCTGCGCTAAGGCAACCTGAAAGAACAAAGTAATCAAATTCCTTTAAATGTGATTTTATGAGTTCAATTTTAGAATCAAAGCGGCAAATCGGGTTTGGTTAAAGTGTTTCAAGAGCTGAAAATGACATACAAGCTTTTAGAACACAACATAAGTCATCAATATTAATACGTTCAAACATAAGATCAAAGAATTTTTTTTTAAATATAAAGAAAGAGGAATATGACTTCTATTTTATAAAGACCCTTCATTATCTCTCCCGATCATGATTTGGTCTTATAAACCACGTTTTACATTGATCTGCATTTCCCTTCAACCGTCAGCTATTCTGTTTTACTGGAAATAAGGCCAGCTTGACATTTTAATGCTATCCCTGTCATTGTAATTAGGGGTGTTTTTCTTTACGTTTCTAACCTTATATATTGTATTCTATCTATTTCTATTTCATAAACCTTGTAAATATTTAAATTGTGGCAAATGAGACATACATACATAGTCATCTGGTTATGTAAAGTGCCTCTCACTTCAAGGCATAGAAATAATGAGAAATGCTGTCCAAAGAGCTTATTCTGCCATAGTGTAAAGCACGGAACAACCACAGGGACAGCGCTAGCCACTATGTACTCGAGGGGAAAAAATTGAAGGAATTCCACTCAAGACTTTGCAATTAGCTTACGCGTACGAGGCAAAGCAGGAATTTTCGCAGTAAAATGATTTCGCATTTCAACAGAACAAACCCGAGAGGATATAACGTATTCTAAATATTATGCCTCATTCCATAGGAAAAGTGCTTGGAAATGAATTCGGGTAAAAAGAAGAGATACCTCTTGTGTGAATGTCACCAGATATATGAACGTGGAATCCATGATATGTGTTTGGAGGAAAGCCTTCAAGTTTTACAGTGAAGTAGGTGGGACCACCACGAACCTGTAGGATAAGAATAATTGTGAAGCTACACTTTTTTATGAAAGCAACTGGTCAATAAGCAACTAAGGCCTGAGATTTGCTCAAATTTTTTGTTTGAAATAGCTTTCTTTATACAATACATCATTGCAAACTTGTCCATTACATCTAACAGCATGAACAGAGCCAAAGAAAGAGTTTTTAGAGGGTACCCAGTCATTCTGTGAGGGCTGAAAGACCAGATATGTTAAGGAACTTTGAGGGCTGGACCAAAAGTCCAGTTGCTTATTAAAAAAAAGTGTATGCAAATAAGTCGTCTGTCACTTACAGCTTGAAATTAATTGTAATTGTGAAGAGGTCATGTAATAGCATGTTTTATTGTTGTTGTTGTATTAGGTGAAGACCTAGATGAAGACTGGGAACAAGAGGACGTGCGAGTACGAGCTGTGAGTAAAAATGGACATTTTGTTGAGGTTTCGTTTAAAAAAAATTTTAGGAAAAGGAACTTGTTTTTCTTTGTTGAAACCATTACACGTTGGAATCCCACTTCGGGACACAATTACATAAAACCAAAGAGAACTGACGACCGGGGGTGGGCCTCTTTTACTTTGCAAACTAAATGGGATTTTCCCGGGCTCCCCCGAGGCCCCTCTTTGCTTCTACAATGTTAAACAATAGCCGTTTGTACCTTTACTAAAAATGACAATAGAATATCCATCCAATAAAGTAATCACCAGCAAGGACCCTTAAAAGAGGTTCTTGCTGGACTGTCAAAGTGCCTTGCAATTGCACGGTATTTGAGCATACAGCACGTGATCTTTTCAGAAATGCAAGATTCAAACTTGCAAATAATGAATGAGTTTGATAGAATCTAGGCCGTTTTTTTAAATTCTTTTTCAAAATTGCGATGAATAGCGGAATCATTTTTGGGCATACTTAAAAGCTTTTTTCGTCTGACACTCCTCAGAGTATGAACGTCAGAAACAGACCGAAACAATAGACTAAGGCGGAATTTATACCCAGAATTCTCCGCACAAATAGGGTTGTCAAGTAGATGTTGTCCTATGGCCGAATCATGTTTAAGACTAGGTTGTTGTTTAAACCCACGAGAGCAACCACCCCGCCATAGGACAACACCTACTCGATAACCCTATTTGTGCGGAGAATTACAGCGAGGATTGTTTCAGAATTATTGGCAAAGCAAGATCTTTGTTTCACTTAGGGGTTTTGGAATCTGTCTACATCAAAACCAAAAGGCCGGTTCTGTGTAGACAGAAAGAGTTCGTTTTCTCACTTGGACTCTTCAAATAATTCTATTGGTCTTCCCGCTGTATCCGACCAGCTGATTGGTGTTTATAACACAATGCCAATTCAGCTTTTCGTTCTTTCTGATTGGTGCAATTCGAGCCGCATCTGGGTATAAATTCCGCCTTAGTCTATTGTTTCGGTCTGTTTCTGACGTTCATACTCTGAGGAGTGTCAGACGAAAAAAGCTTTTAAGTATGCCCGAATATGATTCTCGCAATTTTGAAGTTTTGTAAAACTCAAAGAAAATTCTTTTTCAGTAAAATTTAGACTTTAGAAAAAATTCATACTATTATAGTCTTTAGTAGTAAGAACTTCAAAGTTGCAAAAAAACGGAAACATCTTTGGACATACTAAAAAGACATTTTCGTCTGACACTCCTCAGAATATAATCTGCGGAAGCTTGCTGAGACTGCGGAATATATACCCAGACATATGCGGATGCGGATACAAATATTTCTTATAGAAGAGTGAAGCTAGACTCGTATTGCGTTTTGTATACCAACGAGCTTAATACGGAATACAGCGGGATCTTCTTTTGGTCATTTGATCAACTTCTACTGGACAACACGCCGTCAGAATTGAATCATTGAATAGAAGAGAGGCTTCCGCAAAAGGTGGCGGCTGTTCTTGTTTGGTGTTCTTGTCTTGTTTAGTGGATGTTGGCGGTTTTTACTGAGGATTTTAAGGGATTTCTGGAAAGAAATTTCCTTAGCTACTGCAGCTGAGCACCAACAAGTTGAATTCGTCGAATTCAAGTTACTTGGGAAATTATTCCCAAAATTCCTTTCGTAAATCCATCGTAGAAACAAGAGACTGACAGAAATGGCATCTATTCGCAGAAGTATCTATTGAAGAAAATAGTATAATTCACCTTCTGCACCATATCAACTGTTCCATGAACTTTGTATGGAAATTCTTTCTTGCAGTCTGGCGCAATGTTTGCTCTGGCCCTGACAACATCGAGGTATGTTGCTGAAACGTGAACAGAAAATAAAATAAACAACATTTGGAGGTAGGTTAACAGTTAGGTACAATACTGTACATCGTATAAATTTGTACATCTTTTTATATCATTCGAGTAATTACGCTACCAAAATACGAGTGCCTCTTCAAGCTACATACTTATTCAGAACCAGAGCAGCATGTTTCAGCGCATAAGGGTAGGAGTGGGAAATTCGCGTGAAGTTGTATCCAAGTTGAATCAATCATTTTGTAACCAAAACATTTCACGCAGGGCGCTGCGCAACAAAAAACAGCGAAAAGGCTTCGTGAGCTATACACCTTTTCGACGAACGGCCACCATTATTGAAATTTTTCAAAATTTCGAGATTTAGAGGAGGGGGGCTTTGGGGGGTATCAAAGCCCGAAAACCCGGAAGAAAATTGGGACAAACTCGAAAACCCGGATTACCTTAGTTTCAACGACTGTTTTAAGAATTTTACACATTGATATCCTTTGTGAGGTTTAAAATATAACTGAAACTCCCTCAAGAACGACTCCCTGGAACGTATTTTTAATAGTATTGTATACTTTTATTTTATATTCATTAATTTATAACGTAGTTTGTATTTATACTGAAGGGATATCGTTATAATTATCAATAATAATAATAATAATAAAAACCCGAAAACTCGCACATTTTTACTACAATACCCGAAACCCGAGCTAGAAAAATGGCAAAACCCGTTAGCCGTTAAATAATACCTTATCGGCCCTTTTTACGCCGGCCCTAATTTAACGCCGGCCGTTTTTACGCCGGCCCTAATTCCGCCGCTCTTAAAATTTGCTTTAACGCCATTTAGGGCCGTGTTTTACGCCACTCGAAGAACAAGGAAAAACAACAATATATTTTTACGCACTGTTGCGTCTTTTATTACTTTTATTACCTTGAATATAATTCATGTTAGTCAATTACAATTGTCTCACTGCTATCTACGTTTTCTTCATCATCGAACTTCACTCCTATTGAATCTTCGACTATTTCATCTTCATATTCTTCCCTACATTCCCCTCCTATCAATCGCTGCTGTACAAAATCACATTTCTCTGCCATCTTTTGAACTTGCTTATTGATGAAAGTTTCCATTTTTGCTAAGATGGCTTTGTTTTCATGCTGTTTATGAAAATTCCTAAAATATAGTGCGTGGTAGCAAAAATAGGTGCGTGGAAATTAACGCCGCTTTTTGAGAAAAATTCCAAATTTTTGGCCCTTTTAACGCCGGCCCTTTTAACGCCGGCCCTTATAACGCCTCTAGGCTAAAATTAACGCCATTTAGGGCCGGCGTAAAAAGGGCCGATAAGGTAGGGACGGGGGGTAACTTCAATTGATCAGTGACTGACGGGGGTGTGCCATTTTCGTAATAAAAATTTGATCCCAAAATTTATGAAAATTCTAAAAAGAATACCCCAAAGTTCACAAAGAAATACAAATATGAATATAATATACATAGAATACTCAAAAGTCTTTTCTATAATTATTTTCTATAACTATAATTTATTTGGCAGTTATAGTGAATTTATCACAATTGATCATCTTAGCAAAAATAATAGTAATTTTAGCAAATTTGATACCCCAAAATTTTTTTCCCATCCTTAAAAAGGTCTCGAAAATGGCGCATCCCGTACCCATACATATAGGAGTTAGCCCCCCCCCCCCACCCCCTAGGAGGTTCCAAAGTATTGCTGTAGTGATCAGGCAGCTCAACATTGAGTTGAAGCAATAAGGGAATTGCTATTGTTGTTGATTACTTGGATTGTTTAAGAGTTAACTGAGACTTATGTAATACACGTTTTTTTATAAGGACCACCTTTATTAGGAACTCAAGTCTGAAAGGAACTGTCGAGGCTCGGATGAAAAACTAAGAAATTCTTTTTTTAAGAACAAGATGGTTTGTACGAAAAGAAACAGAAGTGCAATATATTGTTGTTGTTGTTCATTACTTGGATGGTTTAAGTGTTAACTGAGACTTATGTAATAGCTTCATCTTGCCCAAAGCATGATCAGTACTGTAATATCAGTACTGTAATATACTGTAACATATTATTTAAACAGCAGGTTTCTTCCGTTAGAAATTTTTGCTTCTAAGAAATCATGTGGTATCTATCATATTTCGAAAAGTCAATCATCGCCGAACCAATTTAACTCTATTGTAAATCCAGCAAGGTTTGCTGGAGATCTAAAAGTTTGTTGCTGGAGATTAACGACTTAGTTTTCGGTTATAAGGTTGAAGTTCCTTAATTGAGGATGCTGGTCCCGACAGATTCCGATTCGTTTTATCAGATCTAAAAGTTTGTGCTATTACACGTTTTATATTAGAAAGTGGTTTATAAGAAAGTAGTACTCGGCTCCTGAATCAGTTAAGCAAGTTCAGTATTGAGTTTTGCAAACCAAAAAAGTATCTTATGGTGTTAGCATATAACTATATCTATCCTTGCCTCGACCACCTCTAATCAGACTCCAATCTTGCCTTGCACCCATGAGGATGCGTAACTAGTTTATTCATGGGTCAATTTTGTCGAAAATGTCTTCTTCAAAGTGTTGCGTTGCCCGCCGTCAACATTCAATCATGTTCCCGGCTTGCTCAATGCTCAATAGGCCTAGTCGGGGTCAAGAAGACAAGTTTTCAACCTTGGCAGCCTTCCTCCAAACAAACAAACGCCTAGCTGCAGACCTTCCTCACTTGACAATGAAAAACGGGCTTGTCTAACGTGTGTTACGAGACTCCATTTTATTTCAGCTGACCTACCCTCGGCAAGTGACCGCGTGACCGCAACATTTTCTTGGCTGTGAAATCTTGGTGCCGTCAAATCTTCAACTTGCGTTAGCAAATTTTGTTGCCAGTAAAAGCACCTTAATACGTTTGGTTGTTGCGGTTCGAAGAACTTGGTTTCGACTGATACACGAGGTTGAGATGCTTAGTTCAAGTTTCCCACTCTAACAAAGCAATAGAAAATGGACCAGAACTATATGCCCCATCTCTTTATTTAGTTAACAGATATTTTAAACAAATAGTCGCGTCCAAAATGTAGCACGTTCCAGTACAAGAAAGAAGTCTGGGTAGTTGAGTGCTCTACCAATAGCAACACAAATGAGCTTTTTCAAGGGGCTTTAAAGGCACCCGATCTAAAACAGAAGCTTTTTTACTTAATTCATACTGCCTGAGATGGCGAACGCCAATAGGAAAATAAGCTTCTGGTGCACACGTTGTTAACGATGTTACACATTGTTGTGACGTTGTTATTACAATATTTCGTGCTTCACTGTTCACCTAAACAGTCAGAGCCACTCTTAGAAGCACCCTATAAGCAGCCAATGGCGTAGCGAAAGGGGGGGAGCTGGGAGGAACAAGTGCCCCGGGCACAAAGTCCTAGAGGGGCACAAAATTTCAGATTTCTGTCATAAATTAAGAGATGAAGAATCAAAGTTTAACTACAAATGTCACTACAGATGGATAAAAGGGGGCATATCATTCGTGTCTAAGACGGTGAAGGTGAAGGTGAAGGTGAAATGGTGTTTTAGCGCCAGTCGCTAGGATCTCAGTAATAGGTTGACTAATCGAGACCTCGACCCTGGCCGCGACGCTACCGTGGCTGGGCTCGAACCCTGACCAGTGACCACACTGAGCTTCTGACACCACGAGTCAGCTGGATTACACTACGACGCAACAGCACCTTCAAACGCTCGCTACGCCACTGCGACAGCCCAAGGCAACTCAAAAAAAACCAAACTTATGCAATAGACAAACTAACAAAGGGATTTTAGAAGATACGAAGAGACACATAAAACCATTGCAACTACATTCCATCTTGCTCTTGTTTATACAATAAAAACTAAATAAAAACACTTATTCGCTTTTTCTCTTCACAGTCTCGAATTCTTTTGGCTTCGTAGTCTGCGATATTAGGCCTAAAATATCAACAAATAACAACATACCGGAGAAAACTAATGCAGTTCCTATCCAATGGTACATTGTGAATGGATTTCTAAAATAGATTATGGATATTATTAAGCTGAAGAATTTTCTTAGTGTTATAACGAGAGTGACAGTCAGAGACTGGAACTCCACAGTTAAAACATAAACACTGCGGATGCAAATATATCTGGATTGTGGTTAAGAAAAACGTTTCAAGCTGTACCCTAACAAGAGTTATAGGTTGTAAACAGTAACGAGTATTATTATATGGTGTTTGAAAATACGGCTGTTTGGACCGGCAACGGCACAATATCATTGGTTCTTCACCGGTCTGTACAAGCGGTATTGACCGGTGTTGATAAACCACGTGATATAGCCACGTAATTTCTCATTCGTGAAGTGAGAGAGATTGAGATGGGAAAATGAAATGCTGACAAATGATGTTCCTTGAGAGAACATTCTCCAAGAAAGTTCGATAATATTCCATAATGTTTTCAACACCATATAATAAAGCCTCACTACGTTCGGGCCGTACGTCATGCTTCGGTCCGAATATTTTCCAGCATTGACCTCGCAATCGTTCAATAACCGCATAGTCTAAATGACCAGCATTAGAACTTGGCAGCTTTACATACACCAAAACAAGATGTACAAATGGAATGATGCGTCGGTTCTCGAAAGAAGGGCAGACCCAGAAGGACCATCACCAACGGACTGCCATTAGCGACAAACATGAACACTTGCCAACCGCTGAAATTCCCTGAAAGCCAAAGTGTTTTCAAAGCAGCGACAGAAAACGTCAGACCCTGACAGGGCGTAATTCGATGATAAAAATATACCATTCTCGCCATAAAGGCTGAGAATTTTTTTGAAATAAACGATTACATTAGCTACCCCTGCCCCTATCCAGCCCCGTGTGCAATCATTGCTGCTTCCTTCCAAAGGATTCTTAACATTTGTCGTTTGGCGCAAGGATCTGCGAAAGTACTTTTGGAGTAGTTTTCGTTGGGGGAATAAAAAACTGATGGACATTCCCTTCCTTCTCGCGACCTACGATTACGATTATAACAATGAAAGTGTTTAAAGAGAAAGCGAAAGTTGAAAGCTCTCAGTGACTAGAGCAGCAAAGAAAAAGAGAGAGCAAAAAGGAGTGCAGTACCAGAGGCACAATGGTGGGGTGGAAATTTTGGAAATTTGCCTGCAGGCAAATGTTTCAGGATGGTATCCTCCAGTTTGTCGAAGAAAGCCCTATTAATATATAGAGTGAAATACATGTTATTTAGTTCCTTCTCGCTAACGAAATCTACCGCGTTACACGAACAACCTTATCTGATCAAATTCAGACGAACCAGATAATTGATCCCAGAGACAAGTAGGACGAACAGGTCTGTCCCCCGGTCTGGTGATGGGGGTGAGTGGCTAGGCTTCTCAGTCAGTTCTCTCGTTAGACAGCTGAAGTTAAGCTTGCTCGTGTGAGGTCAGCATCTGGACGGGTGACTTCCAGATAGATGACTAAACAACTCACATTGCTGTCCTTCGGAAGGGACGTTCAACTAGGGGTCCCATGCCTGGACGCAGCATGCATAGTAGGCCTAAATTAGCTGAAAAAGCTAGAAACAATAGCCTACTCAAAGTAAAGTAACAATAACAACCAAGATACGCATTCGTCTCGAGCGGCAACACCCATTACCGTAGAAAATATCGGGGGTATCGGTATGAAAAATCTGCAATGTTTGATGATACGAGCTGTCAAAAAGTATCACACACTGCATTACACAGAAGATAACTTATCAGAAAGGATACTGTGTTATCAGGTTTCCAATTAAATACAACCACATAATTGGGAGCTCTTTGTTGATGATAGGTATCATGTATAATTCTGTTTAAAGAAAAAAAAACAAAGTCATTAGAGGATTCAGAACGATGCAAACCAAAACATGCTATTGTGATGGATACGCACTGCTGTGGTGAATTTTTTGCTTGATGTGATGGATAAGCTCCACTACACAGGGATTATGCCTGATGTCATAGGTCTTTTTGCTTGATGTGGTTGATGGTTAAGCAAACATCATTACACCAAGCTTAACAAACTACTTCATAAAGCAGAATAACCCACTACATCAAGCATAATAACCCATCACAGCAGTGCGTACCCACCATAGTACTAAAAACATTCCACAACAGTAGTGCGTATCCTCCTTAGTAATACGTATAGATTCGCTTGCCTGAGGTTTAGTTACTTTCTGTACATTGCATTGTAAAACTATTGAAGTTATGCGACGATATATTAAAACTATTTCTATTCAATCATATCTTTTCTAGGTATTCCTCCAGGCTCAAATGATAAGTTTTACAAGCATAATCAAGGTAGTATTAATTACAGCAAACAAAAAACATCACCTGACTGCGAGAAGAGAATTGCATGTCTGTAAATATCACCAGCCAGGAAGAAAAAGCACGGCAAAGGAAGAGCATGCTATAATTGATATATGATTGTTATATGATTGATTGATTGCATGGTAAAATATAATATAATTATAAATTTAGATTTCTATCTATGATGAAACGAACAATTCATACAATTCACATTTATGAACAGTACCGTAAATTCTCGAATAAGCCCCTTGGGGCTTATTTGCAAAAATGAATTCTACGGTGGGGGCTTATTCGAGAGGAGGGCTTATTCGAGAGGAGAGCTTACTTTAAAGTTCAATGGTTCCAGTGTGTTGTCAAAAGAATAGCAGAGAGAAAAATCTGCACTCTTTTATCAAATCAGCTGTTTGCCAAAAGCCAATGGCTGATTATTGGTTGAATTGATATTAAAACCTATCAGGACTAACTCGTTCAATGTTTTAAAAAGTAGAAGGATGGATAATAGACAGAAAGAAATTCATAGATCCTTAGAAAAATCTCCCATGGGGGCTTATTCGAAGGTGGGGGCTTATTCGAGGACTTACGGTAATCGAGATGCATCAAGGATGGTGCTACTCTTTACTGCCCACAACTATAAGGAATGCGTAGAAGCTAGAGGACCTGGCCAAATGACCAAACATTGTTGGTCGAACGCTTTGAAATTACTTTGTAACAAATGTTTGACCGTTCGGTCACGTCCAAAAACATTGCTGTCCAACATTTTGGAACAACGAAGTTATTGTTAATGCACAAGCACGAACGTCTTTTTTCTAAGAAATGTTTCTAGATGGTGAAATGTTGCAAGTTGCTGAAGTGAGGCAACAAGAACAAAAATGTGTTACAAGCAATTTTTGACAGGCGGCAAAACAATCAAACATTGCTTGACAAGCAAAAGTAAATAATCTATGGCGTGATATTTTTTGCTTCACGAGAAACATAAAAAGTTGGACGAGCAATGTTTTTGGAGGTAGCAAAACGGTCAAATATTTGTTGTAAAGCAAATTCAATATGTTTGTCCAACAATGTTTGATTGTTTGAACGAGCCAAATGGACAAACATTTTTTTCTTGACAAATGTTCTACCAACAATGTTTTATCGTTTGGCCCGAGCTTAATGGAGCATTTGGTGATAAAACATACAAAATGAAAAAAAACGAAAAATTATATAAAGCAATGGTCCAAGGAAGAAATGGAGTAATCAGCAAAACAACGAAAAGCTCAAGGTAATGAGGAACAGCGCAAGACTATGAAAAGTTACTAATTAGTTGGACTAGTAGAGAAAGGAACTTACTGAGTAGAAAAGAGATTCATCTGGATGTTTACCAAATTCCAAAGCAATTTCTTCCTGAAAAAAAAATTGAAGGTTTCCGCATCAAAATGATGTCATTTCCTTCGAACACAAAAAGGTCAAATTAAGTGTGTCATGGAAGAAGCCTAAAAGTAGCAAAAAGAACTTAGTTACGCATAGCCGTTTTAGTTTCACAAAACCTCAAGTTCAAAAAAATCAGCCGTCAAAGGGATTATTTTTTTCCGTAGTGACACGAGAACTCAGATGGAAATCACCTGAACTTAGAAATTAAAACAAGGCGTTTTTATGATGCTACATTAATAAGATTCTTTCCCTGAAGGCTGCATAACAAATGACCATAGCCTTACCTGCATAATTCCAAGCCTTGCGGACAGAAACAGAGCAGTGACAAGAAGCGTAATACCTGAAAAAATAACCAGTAAAATAGAATTGGAAAGAAAAAAGCGAAGGATCAGATCCAGTTGGGGCCCTGGCTAAACGGTTCCCACATTCCTCCCAACTTTGTTTGGCTTGTTGGGTGGAAGGGGCCAACATACAGTTAAGTGTGACAGACTTTGCATGACTAGCCTGGCAGAAGGTTCCGTTTACGTTCAAAACGATTCTTTGGAAGGACTTATTGTTCACTGTGCGTACGTTATGATTATAATGGCTGAGGTGGCCAAATGCAACCAGAACAAGACGTACAACAATAGAGTCCTCAAAATTCAAATTTATCAGATTTCAAACGTCAGCAAACAACTCCTAGCAACAGCCTACAAGTCCCCACATGTCCCATCGGCAAACGAAAGACTTCCAACAATGTTGGATGTTGTTTTGAGAAATGTTAAAACGCTTGGCAAGCTATAAATTCCGACTTAGTCGACTGTTTTAGTCTGTTTCTGACGTTTTTGTCGTTGGCGTTTTTGTTTTTGACGCTTATGTTATGTTTTTGTTCTTGTTTCTTTTGTTTTTGCATTCCTATACTCGGTAGAGTCTCAAATTAAAAAAGCTTTTAACTATGTCCAAAAATATTCCCGCTATTTCTGGCAATTTTGAACTTTAGCATTATTCAAAGGCTATACATGTAAGATTGATGTTTGATTTATAAAAGCTTACCAACTGCCCACCAAATATAATCCATAAATGAGTTCCCTGAATCTATTTCCTAGAAAACAAAGATTTCATTATCAACAAGAGTTAGTTTGAGGTTTATGACCAAGATCACCAGGAGGTAGTTGCGACTGATACGAAAGAGATTCAGTTTAATGTTTAACGTTATTTGTGGGGTTTAGACCACAGAAGTGCAAGATAGCTTCAACAAATGTGTTAATCTATATTGTTTTAATATTTCATATTCTATGTACATTATTTGACACTATCAATAACATTACATGACATTTAAGAAAACGAACGATAAGTAAGCTATAATCAACCACATCCTTCGACAATTCTAACATATTTGAACCCCCTTAAAGAAAATGTGCTTTCCATATTTGGGCAACTGACATACGGGTCTTGAAATTGTACATTCTGGAAAGAAATAACAGTGGGACAGCAATAGCAATTATAACAATTAGTTTAAGGACCAGGACGGATCCAGTTTCTCTTATGTAAACAGGGTCTGAGATAGGGTGATACTGGCATGCCATATGATGTCCGTTCCCACACTTATGCATTTTATCTATTTCCGAAGGAGAAATGGATAATTTCAAAAACATAAATCTCAGTTCTTTACAAAGCCCCTATCCTCGTAGGGCAGTGCTTTTGTACCATTTCTTCTGTACCTTATAAAGTTTAAGAAGATAAAATAGATGATCAATAGGAATGCATACATACCTCTCCTGTGACAGAGACCAGTGTACACATTATTATCCCAACTGTGATCATTATTACTCCAATATATTTACTTTTCGCATAGCTGGAAAAAAGACAAGCATAATCACATAAAGCAGCAGATAAATGTGCGACCTTTTACTTGAAATGGCGACAGAACACGTTAGAAAATTCGTGGCGATCGGAAAAACTAAAAGTCGCAAACGTAGCAAGGGGTGGATTTTCAAACAAAATGCTCTGCTACCTGGAGAAACGAGGTCGAAGAACATTGATTTGGTAGAACTTGTCGCAACCTGTTTTGGCTTGTCACCAGTAATGTCACAGCGTGTAGCTGGTTTTTCGCTTTGGCAATGCCACACATTGCATAGTCTTCGTGCGGTTTCATGGAAACTATCTAGAACCCAGTCGTCGTAGCGCGCAAGTTTATAGTCGCAGAACTTCGGTCCCAGCATTTTGTCGCAGCGTGTAGCCACCTCAGGATTTCTCAGAGAAGAGCATTTTTAGGCGTGTCGCGATGCCAGAACAGGTGAAAAATCGTACGTGTTGCCACAGCGTAACATCTCCTGTCAAGTTTGCATGAAGTAATAGCATACGTATAGCTATCAGGAAATCTGCTTGAAAACAGCAATTCTAGTAATTTTACCATGAACACAGTCTACACCGAAAGCTCCCAGAATGTAATCTACTGCTGAATTCGCTAGATCAAACTTAAATATACAACTAAATATGTAGCTTATTTACAAGAACTTGCAAGTTACTAAGTTTTTGTTTGCTTAAAGTAGCCCTGTCACATGAACTTCCAGGGAATTCTCCTCTTTGGCAATAAAACATCCGAAGGGCGAATTTACATGGTTGTCAATTATTAAGGTGCAGTCAGGATTTCAGTGCAAAAACAAGTTAGTTTTCTTAGAGCGTGGTCCAAAAACGTCTATACAGTATGGAGGCCCAACGTATCCCATAAAATTCACCCCAATTATGTAGAGAATTCTCATGGTTAATTGCTTTCAGATTCAATCTGAAAAGGCAATGGTAGATGAGTAATACTGAACACCGCCATGAATACTAGCTGTCTTTGTGAACTGTTGTACTTCTGAATATTTGGCAGAAATGACCAAAAGAAAAGAATGCGTTGAAACATTATGGGGAACAGTTGATTACTTTCTATCCCTTGGTGACCCCATTTTAGATGCAATCTTAATTTATTTCTTTTACCAAAAATAAATGACTACATTCTTACCTCCTTTTCAGGATTATGATGCCCAGCACCAAATTTGCCATAAGCGATCCCTAGAAAAAACAACAGAGGAATATTGAAGAGCAAATTATAAACCATACTGTTACCGTAATTGTATACCATGTTTCCTCATTTAATGGCTTCATGTAAGTTGTAAGGTTTGAGGCATCTTTCAGAGAGGATTGGGGTGCTAAGATAACTCTTTTCAGGATTTACTACAATGACAGACAAATTTTGAGAATTAAAAACAAGACATTAAAGATTATATAGATAGAACATCTTTATAACCCAATTCTTATATAACTTGATTTCAGAAAATTCGAAATAAGTAGTGCTCATTGGAAAAAGTCCCTCTCTTCAGACGTGGTCTGGGCTGGGGGGGGGGCAAAGTGGCAATCACCCCCTGGGCCCTCTAATAGACGAGCGTTACAGAAAAGTTATGGGCCCTTTCTGTTAAAGTACAAGAAGATAATTTACATACACCAAAGTACTACAGTCATGAGTAAGGCCCCATAATGACTGATATCTGTAGTTTTCGTGAGCCAATTCTAAAAACAGATGGATATTACAATCGTTTCATGTTGTGCGTTGTGTGACCACACGCAAAAACATTCTCCTTATCTTGCATAGCAAACAAGATGGTTTAATCTTCACCAGAACAAAGTCGATCACTATACTGTAATGTTTCTTCCGTTTTATTTTGAAATTCTAAGGTTTTTCCTTCTCTTTTTCGTGGGTTTATTATTTCTTTCATTCTAAAGATGAGGTGCTCAAATTGCAAAAATAGCCGTTTTAGAGGGTCTAGCAACCAAAATTTCCTCCGCTGCCCAGCCATGGTGGGGGCAGTTTTAGTCTTCCCCCTTGAAGTTTGCAGACGTTGAAACTCAAAAAAGCTGAAAAAGTGCAAAAGTATGTTTCTCAAATTGAAATTCTCAAAAGTATTGTTTCTCCCCTTCAGCACATCTATCAATTAATATATAACTGAGCATATTTAAGGTGAATTCCTTATTAGTAGGTGTGGTTTAGAGACTTTATCTGCCACACCCTTTTGATTTGCTAGCCGCCCTCCAACTACGGTGCCAAACTGCCCCTGCCTCTCTTAGAAATAAGTTCTTAATGATTTCCATCAATAGATGCGACGATGACCACTCAAATAAGTGCTCTATCTGATTTAAGTTATAAGTAAGAAAACAGATATAGGCATAAAAAATTGATTTAAAAACTTACCGATCTGAATATCATATGCAGTGGCATGGGTATTTTGAAATTGAGAGCAGCATTATTGGTAACTTGGACAAAGAAGAATAATACCACCATGACAAAATATTTTCTATGAAGAAAAATGTTCATTCAAAATTCTGGGGTGACCTTTAATTTTGTTTCAAAAAAATGAGCACCAACAAATTTTAAGAAAGACACAATGATCATTATCATATTAACCTGATGGGAACCACTGGAGCTTTTCTCCCAAAATCAGCAGTAAAAACAAAGCCCTGAGCTGAAGTTGCCAGAAATTGGAAAAATGTTATGATGGTTCCAGAGCCAGATGCATACCTTGAAAATTAAATGTAACAATTAATCATTATGGTACAAGTACATATGGTACACTCAAGATTTTCAAGAGATTATTTGCCTGCTAACTTGAAGATGCTATGGTGTCATAGCCTATCTAAGCAAAGAAAAGTTTTAGCCACAAGCCAAGGTAGCATCACAAGCAGAGCCAAACTAGATTTTCTGCAGATTCGGTGGCGAAGTGCGTGGATAAAAACAATAGAAGAATAATTGTGCAGAGAACAAAGATCTGGTCAACTCAACACACTGCCAATTCAGCCCCAACCAAGTTACCACACAATTCCGGTCAAATTGCCACTGTGTTCGAGTCAACACACCAAACACCTTGGTTGTCAACTTGCCCCACTTTCAAAGGCAACTTGCTCATCTTCAAAGTCAACTTGCCCATCTCAAAAGTCAACTCACCCCCACTAAGCTATAAATGTTAAAAGTTGGAAGCAAAGCCCCTTTAATCACACTGATAGATACAGTACACTCAATTATATTGTTTATCTATCATTTATTTATTAAATGGTTGGATGAATTGACTTAACAGACGGGGCAAGTTTGACAAACACGTGGAGCGAAGAGTTGCGACTTGGCCACATTAAGTTGGGGTGAGTTGACCTGTTACCTGGTCAACTTGCTTCACTTCAGTCTGAAATTTAAGTTTTGAAAAACTTTATATGGTTTTCTTCATTTAGATTTCACAAAAGCTTTCTGGAAGGCTTCTCGGTTATTTATCAACTAGTATTGGGAGCCTGGAGCCCACTTCCCCAAACCCCATATTGCTATGTTTATCATGCTTTTGTCAGGAGAGATCTTTCCACAAGTGGTATGAAAATAGCTACCACAATTGATGGGATTTGATTGAACCCACCACAAGACTACATGGTGAGTGAGAGAGCCAAAAAAGATTCCACTGAGCTTAAGAGCTCAATGAAATTACCAAGTAATTCTTCAAGCCATACAGCCGAAGATTCTCTTTGAAAGAATCAGTCTGAAAGAAAACAAGCCTTTTGAAACATTTTGTACTTCTTTGAGACGTAAATATTCTGCATGTGGGGTCCCCTCGCACTGCTCCGCAGCGCCAGAAATCAACAAATATATCACAAATACTTACCGGATAAGATGTTCGAGAAAATAAACATTACTGCAACACGCGATAAACACCAGGAAAATAGCAATAACGGCCCGAAGGCTAATCATTTTTGGACCTTGTCTTCTCTTCCAGGCAAAGGAAAAATAAAGAAAGTTGAATGTTGCCTCGTTTTCGTTCGAAAAAACAAACTTCCAACTTCCTGTTCCTGTTTCCGTTACCACGTGCGGCAGCTGTTTCTGTGTTTCTGACTCTGTTGTGTTTCGGCAGCTATTTGATTCTGTGTTTCTGTCCCGTTTCTGTTTCTGGTGGACCTGCCCAAGTCGTCTTACTTAGATTAAAGAATGAAAGAATGATAGAAAGTTTCTGCTTACAACGCAGAGGGCCTCCTTCTTGGGGAGGGGGCAGAGCAGAGGGCAGAATGAAATGGAAAATTTCTTTCGGCAAACGCATTGCGGAATGTGCCGCGCTCTGGCGATACATTTTACAAAACACCACAGCTAGATTAGCTAGATGGCTGGATTAGTGGGGCTATTTTTGAATCAATTGAACAAAAACTTTGGTTTTGAAACTCTAAAGATGATTATTGAAGATGCTCGTAAGGAGGGGGGCTTTGGGATTTCACGGGTTGAGGGTTTGGCCGAGTTTACCCTCGGGTTTTCGGGTTTTTCCAAAAAATCATGGGGTTTTCGAATACTTTCACAAGCTACTTGTTCTAAGCAACTACTCGTCCGACAATAGCCTAACATGTCCACAAATGGATAAAATTCTGATATAAGCTGTACTAGAAATTAACTGTATTACATACCTCCCCATCCAAAAAAAAAATAAAATCGTCCTCGATATTAAAGTCAGTTAAAACAAAGATAATACTTGTCCAAGAATAATTATAATCAATGCATTTAATTTGAGTGTTACGGGTATTCAAACTATTAATCTTATAGATAAGTTGTTTGTCGCCTCCTCGATCAAAATGCATGCTCTGTAGCACAATAATCAAAATAGATGCTCTTCAAGGGTATACGTTGCCTTAAAGTCGAAAGAACCAAGGTATACGTCGCCTTTAGCAAAACAAAGTGTAGATTGCAATATCAGAGCTCAAAAGTAAGTAGAATATACTCAACAACGATGGGTTCAACGCACCAAACAACATGTCCTCTTGATCCATTCTTCTCGAAATTCATTGATCTTCTTATGTGTTTGCTTTGATTCTTTAAGTCAGTTCTTGTCACATATATTTATATCCAGCTTCATTCAGTTTAATCGCTTAGTCTCTCCTCTTCTTCCTCTTCTTCGAATTTTAGGTAATTTTGGGTTCGTGATCTGTTTCCAGCATCATAATGATCATAATAAACAAAAGTAGATTGTCACCAAGATATTAAAAAAAATAAAATATTACTTCGATTGTTTGTCCTGTCCATATTCAACTCTATATTTCCACGTTAGATTAGTCAATCAGAACAGCATCAAATCCATCTCCACGATCAAATCTTACATCATAGCTATCATGATCATCTTGTATCCATATTATGATCATAATCCCCATCTTGTATCCATATTATGATCATAATCCCCATCTTGTATCCATATTATGATCATTATCCCACTCCTATCACCAATGTAAAACGGAAAGAAAAAATGATACTTGAGCGGTCTTTGTTTATGATTGCATTTTGAAGATTTGTGACAAGAAAGATACTTTGATATGTCTTTATCTGGTTTTATATGCCATATCGATATGCATGTAGTTCGGCTAGGTGACAAGTGTCCCTGCCATTGAACCAAGAATCCCCAAAATCTATCAAAATTGCTTCATTATAACTACTGTTGTAACAAAAGACGCTTCACAAACTACTCTGATTGGTTAGTCGTAATTACGTATACAAATATCAAAAATACCGATACTATAACAAAGACTATCTTTAAGAGGAAATAATGTCTCACTAATGATTCCCAAGATAACAATAAATGTTAATCCGATTACCAGATGAAATATCAAAAGCGTATTGGGAACTGAACTAAACAGCATATGAAATAAACATAGCAACAAGAAAACTAATCAATACAGTTACTAGGTGTAACGAACATCAAATCAACGAATCAAATATACAATACCAAAGGCTAAAGTGATTCTTTGGGCCCGTCTCTTCAAGACAGCCTCACTAAAATAGAAATAACAACCGACCGGCACTGATCAGTCTTTCACAAGCACTGATAGTCCGTATGTAAAATGTATAAATATAGGCGCCACGACTCTAATCTAAACTTGAAATCTACAATATACAGATATGCAAAGATACAAATACTTTCACAAGCTACTTGTTCTAAGCAACTACTCGTCCGACAATAGCCTAACATGTCCACAAATGGATAAAATTCTGATATAAGCTGTACTAGAAATTAACTGTATTACACTAAGTTCATCCGGGTTTTCGGGTTTGTCCCAATTTTCCTCCGGGTTTTCGGGCTTTGATACCCCCCAAAGCCCCCCTCAGATTGGGGGATTACAGTATTGAAATAATTAAAGTTTGTGGAACTACACCCCTACATCCCGCTACTGTTAAGACACTAGATTTTATGCTCTAAATTTATGCATGCGAGTGACGATGTGATGCGACTAGTTTGGATATACAGAACAGAACTGATGCAAATTTTTAGGGCGTGCGTGATCTTCAAAACAAATTCTTTTTTCGTTAGCACTCTTCTGAGAAGGGCAGGTTTTGGAGCTCTCCAAAACCTCCTGTCATGAAAAGCAGAAGGTTTCCGAGACTTCAAGAGCTTCACGCCTTGAAGTTCGAAGAGACTTCCATTTTACCATTTGCCAGGATAAATTCGACGAATGGGTCTGGGGACGAGGGAAGCAAGTATTTTGGCGCCAAAGTTTTCAGATTTCCAGAATTTTTGTTTCTTGAAATCATAGTCATAGTCATAGTGTTTTTCTTTTGACTATGTTGCAATTGAAAATCATGGATACTATTTTCGGAAGCTTTTAGTTTTTAATATTCGGAAGATTTTGGAGGTTCAAAAGAACACACCCTTAGTTTCATCAATCAATACACTTAAAATAAACCCAGAAACCAACCCCGATGTTTTCAGTTACCATAATTTTAAAGCGCTCAATGTATGAAACCAGATTTCCAATAGCGATGTATCTTTTTTCAATATTGCAGAAGATTCTCGAAGCTCAATTTTTTGATAATTAATTCTCAAAGCTTCTGTATTTGAGTATTGCATAATAAAATACTTTTATTAGCCATTTGCGTTGCGCATGTTGTTGCCGATGTCGATGTCATATTTATTTTGAGAGCATTGTTGTCGTCAGAAGATTCTTAGGTTCTGGTGCGAGCAAATTTTCGTGTAAAGAGAGAAGGAAGTTGTGGCGCAGTAGAAATTCCTGCTGATCTCGTTTCAATATGTTCTGGCAGATTTTTACGTGCTTACACACTTTTTTTTTATAAGAATACAGTCTATAAGAATATTCAGGCTCAAAATTGCTGAAATTTAAGAATTATTTAAGAATAATCTGAGGCTCAAGCTTGACGAGGATCATTTTTATTTCTCTGCGTTTTTTACACTGTACAAGTGTGATTGTCAGGCTACTGTATTTGTTTTGAAATGCAGTTTTGAATATAAAATAACAAATGACAAAGATTTGAGTTATTTCTCTTGATCTTTAGGCCAATTTACTACATTGATGATTAAGAATAATTTAAGAATATTTTCAGGCTCAAAATCAAATAAGCTTAAGAATAATCGAGGCTCGGCAAAAAATAAGGTATTCTTATAAAAAAAAAGTGTGTATTTCAAAACTGCTATCAGAATTCGTGTATCATAAATTAGACATAAAGAAACTGCAACTTATGATCGACCAACAGTAGATTCCTAAAATATTGAAAATAACCTCAAATTTGCAACAGAAATTGGTGTAAACAAGACAAATGAGAACATTCTTGAATCGAAATTTCATTTGCAATAAAATTAAACCCTAACGGCAACAAATTAAACAAACAGGACTCATGAACAGGTTAAATCATTTCAAAACATGTCCAATAACCGAGGGCAATTTATCGGCAAATTGCCTACACGCTTTTTTTTTTATAAGGAACCTACCTCAAGGCCTAGTTCTTAAAGTTCCTTATTTTTGGACCTCTTTTGAGGCAATTGTAGTTCCAAAAGTTCCTTAATAGTTCCTTAATTTTAACTGCACATACAGTGGTCTCAACAATAAAAGAGAGACACTTGCATGTAAGCAGAGCTCGAGAATACTCAAGGAAACATTTGATACATGTGTAACGAACAATTTATGTGGTTTTCGACTGCAAATGAATGGAACCGGCTTTCTAATTCTTGATTATTTGCAGTGATAAAACTATTCAACAATAAAAAGTTCTTTAGTTATTTTCTCTCTAGTAGTATAAGTTCTTTAAATTTTCGGGCCTTCTACATGTAGGTTCCTTATAAAGTGGTTCCTTATAAAAAAAAAAGCGTGTATTACACGGCGTGGCACATGCGTGGCCTTCAGTATTCTCCAATAGGAGTTACTACACCGATTTTCTAGCCTGTGTGCACACTCAAATCTCTCTCAAGTATTAGAAAGAGAAATAGTAAGAGAAAGAGTTGTCTACTGAAAGAGTTTCAGTTGACTTTTTTATGAAAAAGAGCTGTCTCCACGCAGACTACCTTACTTGTTCGCGACCTCGTTAGATCAAGTAGGATGACATAAGGCTCCTCCCTGCAAGAAAGCAAAAGTCATGCGCACTAGCGGATTAGATCGCCTATCATCTTTTCGTCAGTAAGAGTCAAAATTTCAATTTCAATTCCAAAATTCATTTATTGATCGCACGATTAGGGTCCATTAGATTACATTAATACCGTTTACATAAACATCAAAAAATATTACAACGGTATGTATCACGTGACTTTGGCTTCTAGTCGTTAATTGCTTAAAGATGAGCTTGTTTGCAGCTACAACGTCTTTGAAACAAATAGTGTTCGTTTGAGATGAGATCGTTTGAGACGTAGAAGAGAAAACAGCAGCAAAATTCGTAAGAATCAAAAAATTGAAATTCGTCTCAAAAAAAAGAAGCAAGAAAAAGTGAAGAACATGAAGTTACTAAATTTTCATATTATCATTTTGGGAATCCAAATGGTTACGATTGTGGCTGTTGATGTGAACATTGCAAATCTAGGCATCGTTCGAGGTAAAGGTCATTAAGGTTTTATGTAACAAAGTTGTTGTTAAGAAAGTAGTGCTCGGCCCTCTAAAACACAAAGGTAACGTTAAGGAAATGCAGTAATGTAGTCACGTTACTGAAAGATAGCCCTCCACGTTACTGATGATAGCCCTCCACATTACTTCAAGATAGCCCTCCACATTACTCCGCAACCGCCACATTACTGATGATATCCCTCCACATCACTGATGATAGCCCTCCACATTACTTTAAGATAGCCCTCCACAATACTCCGCAGCCACCACATTACTGCAAGATAGCCCTCCGCAATACAGAACATCCTCCACATTACTGAATGATAGCCCTCCACATTACTGCGCATCCTCCACATTACTGAAAGATAGCCCTCCACATTACTGAACATCCTCCACATTACTGCAAAAATCCCTCCACCTTACTGATGATATCCCTCCACATTACTGAACAACCTCCACATTACTGCGAAAATCCCTCCACATTACTGCACATCCTCCACAATACTGTGCAGACATTACCCCCAGGGGGGTACTTATTAACTTTCAATACGGGGGGGTCCATGCCAATATTTGGGGTCCGAAAACTTAAGCTTATTCAATATTTGGGGTTTGTGAATTATAACATGGATAAAAATTCAATATTTGGGGTCCACAAATCTGACGGAAGAATCTTGCGATTTGGTGTGATTCATTACAATGACCCATCCAACTGCCAAGAGCTTATAAATTGTAAATTGTCATGAAACTGATGGCTAAACCCGAGAAAACATTTTAGGTGTCCAAAAATAGATAGCAATATTTGGGGTCTCCAAAACGTTAAACTCAATATTTGGGGGTCTGCAAGGAAATAGCGGCATGGACCCCCCCGTATTGAAAGTTAATGACTACGCCCCCTTGGACATTACCTAGGGTGGTAATAGCTTCTGATCTTTTAAAACTAAGAAAGTATGATAGGTTCCTTTTTCATAAGAACTAGATAATTTTGCCGACTTGTTGAAACTCGAGTGTTCTTTCTAAAATAGTGTTTTTACTAGCCCTTGCCCGTGTGAAACCACCGCCTCGCAAGGACTTCCGCCTTGCAAGGACTCTTGGGTAAGGACCTCCACATGTAAGCGATTAAACCATAAAGTTGCTATACTTGCTCTGAATCTTAATCTTTATGTTAATCTTAATCTTACTTAATGTTTATCAATATTAATATTGGTTTTAGTCTTTGTGTTAGACTTAAATTTAATGTAAAACTTGTGATTAGCTCGTATGCAATTGCCACCCCCAAACTCCAAGTTTTTAAGCAATTATACATGAATTATTTGATCAGGTACTTCAAGAACAGTTGATGGAAAAACAGTCGACATCTTTCAAGGAATTCCATACGCCAAGCCACCCGTTGGAGACCTGCGATTCAAAAATAGCAACGCTGTAGCAATGTCCGAAGGACGCTGATGATGATGATAATAACGATGAAGATGATGATAATAATGACGAAGATGACGAAGAAGAAGACAAAAATGATAAGAATGATGATTATGTTCATGGCTATGACGATGATGATGATGATGATGATAATGATGATGATGATAATGATGATGATGATACGTGGTCATGTTGAAGAGGACAATGATGATCACCGTCTTCAACATGATCATCATCGTCTTCAACACGATCATCATCTTCTTAAACAATGATGATCATTTTGAAGACGATGACTGGTGATGGTGATGATGATGATGATGATGATGATGATGATGGTGATCCATAATGATGATAATGCGAATGATGACATTGATGATCAGATGAACCTTTCCTGGAAGAATCCCAAAACTTTGAATCGAAAATCGAAATTCTGTAGTTACGTATACTGTACTAATCAATTCGAACTCATCGGCTAAACTGTGTATGTAACAAATGAGTCCGTTCAGTGCACCGAAGCCTGTAATCTTCGTTTCAAATGATGAATTAAATTCTAGAACCTTCAAAAGCTATCATAAGAATTCGCATACTGGCCCATACTATGCAGATGACTATATTCGATCATTAGTAGCACTTAGAAGAATTGATTGCCAACTTTGAGTCATTCATTTTCAGATGATTCTCGAAGCCGCAAACTGTTTTGCAAAAAATTCTTCTGTTTAACTTGGCCACAATTTCTACTGCGCCACAATCTCCTCCTCTCTTCAGCACGAAAATATCTTATACCTGAGACGACTTCTAGAAACTTCTGACAATAACAACCCAATCAAATTGTATGAAAATATTTCAAAACAAAAAATCAAATCAAATTAGATTCGAGCAACATTTTGCAATATTGTAGTCAAACCTTTTTTTCTAAGCTCGACCGAGCCGGCTTTTTTGCGAGAAAATCATGGTGTCAAATTTTTAGTTTCGAAAATCTTGATGTTAGAATGTTCCTGCATAGTGGATCGAACTCACAACCCTTAGCCCAAAAATCAAGCGCATTATTCCACTGCGCTACACTAACAGTTTATACTAATTGATGTTTTTGGCAAGCAATTGCATTTGGTTAATTATGCCAACTAACGACAACACTTAACGGCGATTTCAAAGTTTAATTCCTATCATTTGTGGTTTATCTTTTGTTACGTTTTGGCAGCAAAAAGCGTCTATGTACCTATCTATGTACCTACCTATTTTCTATGTATACATGCGTTCCACGACACCGTTTTAATATGTCCTTCGGACATAAAATTTCAAGCTTCGGGGGTGACAAAGACAAAGTAACGTTATTTGGTCAGAGTGCAGGCGGTGCCAGTGTTACTTTGTTAATGTTATCACCACTGGGAACAGGATTATTTTCACGTGTCATTGCTCAAAGTGGCTCACCAACTTGCTTCTGGTCCGTCCATAAGCAAAAAGACAGGCGTTTGTCTAAAGATTTCGCATCGAAGCTCGGATGTAAAGGCGTTGGTAGGCGTTTGCTAACTTGCTTGCGTGGTAAGACTTGGAATGAGATACTACAGGAACAGCTTCTTTTAGAGCAGTATAATCCATTGATTAGGCCAACCGTAGATGGGCATGTCATAAAGGCATTCCCACTCGACCAACTCAAAGAAGGGACTCTTCCATTAACATCTGTGGAGCTCCTTATCGGCTTCAACAAGGACGAAGGAACTTTGTCCGTGCCACAACTACCAGCATGGAACGAAACTGTCTTTGAGGGCCTTTTGAAGAATAAACTCAAATGGCAGTACAATTGCAAAACGGACAATGTCCTTAAAGCCGTATCTTACAACTACCCACATTACAATCAAGAGACAGCAAACGCGAAGTATTCAATGGGGTTCAGCGACTTCGCTGCGGACTATCTATACATTGTTTGCGGGGTTGAATTCGCTGGAGCATGGACCAAAGCAGCCACTTATCTTTACGAATTTACTTATCTCCCACAACACAGAAGGTTCCCTCAATGGCTCGTGTCACATGGGCTGGAATTAGAGTTAGTTTATGGCAAGCCATTTTACGATTTGAGTCATCCATACAGTCAAGGATTTTTCTATGCTAATTTCACAGAAACTGACAAAGTCGTAAGTGAGAACATCATGTCAATGTGGGCAAACTTTGCACGAACGGGGGATCCAGGAAACAGCTGGCCGGTGTATAACACGGAGAAGAAGCAGTATATGGAGATCAGCCTCAATCTCACTGTGAAGTCGGACCCAAGACCAAAGGCAATGGCATTTTGGGGAAAATTTATACCAGAATTTCTTGAAGTAGCCAAGTCTATGTCATATTGTTTCGACTGGTACAATTAACAATTAACACTATTGCAAATGAAGATATTCGACTTTTTCTATAATCTATAGTTTAGTTTTGGAACGTCCATTCTATGTATATGTAACCGTATTTATACAAGATATTCCTCCAGGCTTTACGTGATAATTTTCACAAGCTTAATGAATGTAATTGGACAAGAAAAACACTAATTTTTGGCCTAGTAATAGACATGTTTTGTTTGGTCCAAACCAGTTTTTGAAAAGCACGCTAGCAAAGCGATGTTTTGATAATACGGTCAACGCTCTATCTCGAGCTCGTAAGGGTAGACTTATTACATTCGTCGTAGTTAACGCTCCCCGAACTCCACCAATTATGTTGTTATAGTTGTTAGTACTTAGTAACTGCTTCCGAAAGAGTGAGAGGAATATAATAAGTCTATCGTAAGGGACCGGTAACGGTAAATTTTTTCGAGGTAGAGAAAGTTCGAGATAGAGAGAAAATTAATTGGCAGTCACCGAAACAGACCGGGACTTCAGTTCGAGACAAAGGATGTTCGAGATAGTGGGTAGAGAGTTGACCGTAAATCTAATACACGTTTTTATGTAAGGAACCTTTTGTCTGAGTTGAGGCTGGGGTTCCTTTACTTTTGAACAAAACGAGACTAAAAGTTCCTTATACCGTTCCTTGTCGTGGGAAACATTTGAATACTCATTTTTACAGCAAATTCATGTAAAGTTGTTTCATTTTCTAACTTCAAATATAAACAGTCTTTTGAGGCAGAACGATGGCAAATATATTGTTATTTTAGTTATTTGTTTGTACAAATCCGCTTGTTCTTGAAAAAAGTGATTCTTAGTGTTTTACCCGAAGCAAGATAGTTGAACCTTACAGTTTCTGATTTTTTTGGGAATTACCAGCCTCTAGTTCCTTATAACGGTGTTCCTCATAGGAGGTAATGTACAGACGAGATACATACACACAGTTTTATAGGGAGATTGAAGGAGTCAAAATTCATGTGGAAATGTCGACTCCCTCTATATCTTCCTATAGCTGTGTGTATATATCTGCTCAATACGTCCACATCATCCACATGAATTTCATCTCCCTCTATCTCTCTATAACTGTGTGTATATATCTGGTCCACACATTCACACCGTGCACATGAATTTCGACTCCCTCTATCTCTCTATAACTGTGTGTATATATCTGGTCCACACATTCACACCGTGCACATGAATTTCGACTCCCTCTATCTCCCTATAACTGTGTGTATATATCTGGTCCACACATTCACATCGTCCACATGAATTTCGACTCCCTCTATCTCCCTATAACTGTGTGTATATATCTGGCCCATACACGTCCACACCGTGCACATGAATTTCGACTCCCTCTATCTCCCTATAACTGTGTGTATATATCTGGTCCACACATTCACATCGTCCACAAGAATTTCGACTCCCTCTATCTCCCTATAACTGTGTGTATATATCTGGCCCATACACGTCCACACCGTGCACATGAATTTCGACTCCCTCTATCTCCCTATAACTGTGTGTATATATCTGGTCCACACATTCACATCGTCCACATGAATTTCGACTCCCTCTATCTCCCTATAACTGTGTGTATATATCTGGCCCATACACGTCCACACCGTGCACATGAATTTCGACTCCCTCTATCTCCCTATAACTGTGTGTATATATCTGGTCAACACACGTCCACACCGTGCACATGAATTTCGACTCCCTCTATCTCCCTATAACTGTGTGTATATATCTGGGCCATACACGTCCACACCGTGCACATGAATTTCGACTCCCTCTATCTCCCTATAACTGTGTGTATATATCTGGTCCACACACGTCCACACCGTCCACAAGAATTTCATCTCCCAATATATCTCTATAACTCTGTTTATATATCTGGTGGACACTTCCACATCGTCCACATAAATTCTGTGTCCCTCCATCTCTCTATAACTGTGTTTATATATCTTGCCCTAAGGACCCCATTTCGTCTCACTGCACGTCTCTATAGCCGTATCTGTATCCACATCCATAGTCCACCTGAATTCCGCTGTCCTTAGTCTCCGTAAACACGTGTTGTCGTTTGGCAGCATCATTGGGTTCGATTGATATGGGTGCATTTCATTAATTGCACCACTATGAATACGAGGCAGATGGAACTAATATAGGTGTGCTTGAGCCTGTATAGGTCTGTACGTCTATTTAAAATTCGTGCCTGAGTCGCTTGTGTCTCTAGAGCAAGCTATGTTTTGCAGATGTTTATGGAGTGAAGTTTCTTTTGAAATATTCCCAAAGTGAATCAGTCCCAAAAAGGCCTTCCCGAGGGGGACTTTGAAGCAATGCCGGCGTGGCCAGCACCTATTCAAGTTGGACTTGAATAAAAGACAGTTCCTATTCCAGTAATCGGGATCATCTGGATCGCTAGGAGTTTTCATGCATGTTCCCATACGATTGCTGGGATCAATGGAGCGTTCACAGTGATCCAAACGATCGTAACGATTACATGGAAACAAGGCTTAATGAGTCGGAAAACAGACGTTAGGTGCTGGCGGCGCCGGTGCCGGCATAGCGGTAAGGTCCTCTTGTGCGAGGATATATACTTGTAGAAACCCAGTAGTAGTTTTCTCAGCATAGACATCGAGGAAAGGTTTGGAGATGTTTTGCTCCTTTCAAACTTTAAGCAGAAAAATTGTGTCCATTATTCATTCATTATTTCATTTTTTTTTTCGTTATATTCCTTTACTCACGGTTGCCCCATCAGGCAGATGGCGTTTTTCAGAAGGCCATCACAATAAATTCTCGCAACTAATTTTATCTAGCAAAAGCGAAGATATATATTAATGCACCCTTAAATTGTTTGGTAGAGGCTGCTTGCTTAATCTCTGCACCGAGGCCACAGCACCACGATGGTAAAATGCAATCTGATCGTACGTTACATGCTTTCATAAACGGAACATGAATATCTGTGTTGGTATTGCAAAGATTCTTGAAAACAACAATCAAATTCCTCGTCAAAAGTTCAGATAGATAACCAGGAGAAGGCCATTTATAGATTTCAGTATTTTCATGTCTTTTAGGTGTACTGTCGCAAATTACATTGACAACAAGAATGGAACTTTGGAGGCTTTATTGAACCATCAAAATTGAGTTTTAGTTTTTAGATGAGCGGAAATATGTTACCGTTAAATTGTTACCCAATGTGTTGCGGGCTGCGAAAAAGTTTGAGACGCGAAAATCGAGGGGGGGGGGGGCGAAATTAGAGAAGCACTTGATGGTATTGAGGCAACCAGAAACGGTTTTTTATTTCGCTGTCTTGTAACACATGGGAGACCACTGCTAAGGCTGTTAACAGTGAGCAAGTGTGCTGCTGCTATATTTTTTTCTAGGGGTATAATGAAGCCGTTCTATGTTAGAAAGTACGGAAGAGAAACAACCTTATAATCGTGCAAATCAAGGAAATTTCAGCGAGTCACTTCAGCATTTCATTTAAGCAACGTTATTATTTAAATATAAAAACTTATATCAAAGCAGAGAGCATTCAATTGCTATTTTATCATACATAAGCTTTTATCTGAGTCATAAACTCTAGATATCATAAACTTGACAGCAGTTTCAGCAGTTTAAGCAGTAAAAAACGTTCCAGAATGAAACAAAACAATATTATAGCCAAAGTTAAAAATCACAAAAGGCATTCTGAGTAATGTTATAAACAGTTACCTAGTGCTTGCCTTTTCTGTACGAGTCATAACGACATGACTTTGACTTGGATACTTCTAGAAACTCAGGTATAAATTTTCCCCAAAATGCCATTGCCTTTGGTCTTGGGTCCGACTTCACAGTGAGATTGAGGTTGATCTCCATATACTGCTTCGTCTCCGTGTTATACACCGGCCAGCTGTTCCTTGGATCCCCCGTTCGTGCAAAGTTCACCCACATTGACATGATGTTCTCACTCACTTGTCTGTCGTCGGCTGTGAAATCTGTATACAGAAATCCTTGACTGTATGGATGGTTGGCATCATAAAATGGCTTGCCATAAAGCAGCTCCATTTCCATACCATGGGATACAAGCCATTGAGGGAACCTTCTGTGTTGTGGAAGATACGTAAATTCGTAAAAATAAGTGGCTGCTTGGGGGGCTTTGCTCCACGCTCCAGCAAATTCAACTCCGCCTGCAACGAATTCAAAGTCCGTTGTAAAGTCAATGAATCCCATAGAATACTTGGCGTTTGCTGACGCTTCATTGTAATGTGGGTAGTTGTAAGATACGGCTTTAAGGACATTGTCCGTCTTGCAATTGTACTGCCATTTGAGTTTATTCTTCAAAAGGCCCTCAAAGAGAGTTTCGTTCCATGCTGGTAGTTGTGGCATTGACATAGTTCCTTCATCTTTATTGAACCCGATAAGGAGATCTACAGATGTTAGTGGAAGCTTCCCTTCCTTGAGCTGGTCAAATGGTAATTCCTTGATGACATAGTCATCTACGGTTGGCGTAAGCAAAGGATGATACTCTTCTAACAGAAGCTGCTGCTGCAGTATCTCATTCCATGTTTTACCACGCAAGCAAGTTATCAAACGCCTACCAACACCTGTGCACCCAAGCTTTGATGCGAAATCTTTAGAGAAACACCGATCCTTTTGTTTATGGACGGCCCAGAAGCTAGTTGGTGAGCCACTTTGGGCAATGACACGTGAAAATAATCCTGCACCAAGTGGTGATAACATTAACAAAGCCGCACTGGATGCACCAGCGCTTTGACCAAACAATGTTACTTTGTCTTTGTCACCACCAAAGCTTGAAATATATGATTTAACCCAGTTCAGTGCCATTAATTGATCTAGTAGACCATAGTTTCCTTTGACTCTTGTTCCTGGGGCATTGAAGAACCCCAATATACCAACGCGGTAGTTCATAGACACAACCAAAACATTCTGCTTTGATGCTAGCATCTCGCCATTGTATGGGCCTTCACTGGCTGAACCAAAGAAGTAACCACCTCCATGGATCCATACCTAACGAAAAAAACTGAATTAAGAAATAGCTTGATATAGAAAGTTCCCAAAAGTTCCTTAATTTTTTTGGGAATTTTGAGCCACTAGTTCCTTATAAAGGTGTTCCTTATAAAAAACGTGTATTTTGCTATTGATCTTTTACTTTTAAAAGACATGTAAAGCAAAGCAAAAAAATGCAAATACCATAACATGCAGTCCAGTGGCTCCGGCCGGTCGATATATGTTCAGGTAGAGGCAGTCCTCACTGCCCAAGATTTGCTGTGTGAACACGAACAGCTGAGGACAATATATTTCCGGTGTTTTAGCATCACGCACACCATTCCAAGGGGCAACACTAACAGGTGGGCTGAATCGCAAATCTCCAACAGGCGGTTTAGCATATGGAATACCTTGAAAGATGTCGATTGTTTTACCATCAACTGTCCTTGATATACCTGAAAGAAGAAAATTTAAGGCATGAATGCTGTCTAACGACTGAGACGTAAACAGGGGCAGAGTTCAAGAAAAAGTTCGAGGTTACAAAAGGGCACAGAGGCCTAATCTTCCGATCAAAATTAGGCATTCCTTGGGGTGTATCAATACACATGACAGCTAGTGTACGCTGCGGTCGCGGCAGTTATACTGTTGTCTGTTGCAGTTATACGTTTGTAGAAGTGGCGTAGCCGACGGTTGTTGGGGCATACCACTAAGGGCCCCCAGTGATTACGAATCCCAACAGGGCCCCAACCATTAAATTACGTCATAATGAAGTCATCTTTATTGCTTATGAGAACTAAGTAGTAACAATATACCATTGACAAGTTTTGACGCTCTCGATCTATAGGAATGTTTCTTTTAGGTATAGCTGCATAGTTTTTGCCACGTTTTCTGAACAACAAGGAACGTATAGCTATCATTAATAAGAATTTGATGGAGTGGATTCTGACAGACGAAAAATAATGGAAATACAAACGTCCAAAGAGCTTCTATATATATTTGCAGTTTTCTAGTCCCTTTAATTAGACATAGGTGGAAGGCAGAGGGTAGAAGGCTTTTTAGAAGCCCTTTTAGGATTAAATGATTAAAGATTTTTCTACCTGGGTAGAAGGGATCAAGTCCCCCTACTTCACTAAGGGCCCCACTCAAAAACAACTAGACAGTGTTTACCGAGCTCTGGTAGAAAGCCATTTGCGCTATGCTAATGTAATCTGGGGGAGCATTCCTAGTTATAAACTAAAAATCCTACAGAATTTACAGGACAGAGCCAGAACCATAATTGAGCGGGCTAAAATCAAAGATAATTGGTCATATAAGTGGCTTGATGTAGAACAACTAATCAAATTCGACAGGTCAGCCATGACTTACAAAATTATGAACAGGATGTGCCCCGAGAGCCTTTGGGATAAATTCCCCCAGATATCCTTGCATTCAAGCTACAGAACGAGAAACTACAAGGATATCCGCATACCAAGATACAACCTTGAATATGTAAAAAAAGTCTGGGCGCTTTCAATATTCAGCTCTTACTGCGTGGAACAACATCCCCATCGGCATAAGAGAGCTGCCAACCTTCCCGCAGTTCAAAAGAAAATTGAAAATTCACCTTAAGAGCTGAATCAAAAACGAAACACAACTCCCTGGAAGAGCAGCAATTCTAACAAATTTTTATATAAGTTTATTGTAATGTGGTAAATTATAAATTATACTTTGGTAAATTATACTATGTCCAGGAATAAATAATTCATCTTAAATCCAGAAAATGAATTGATTGGGAGTCCTTTGCCTTTCGCTCGCTTCGCCCTTGTGACCTTTCCACTGTCTTATGACTTGTCCTTGTGCCATACCTGGTATAAACCCGCGGCGTAACGGAGATAAGTCATCATCATCATCATCATTTATTTATACACAAAGTCCCTTCAGCTAAAAACATAGAAAAACTAATGAAATATAATTTAGATTTAATGCTGAAATGTCGAAAGAAAGCAGATTCTTTCTCGAAGCACAATTGTCAATAAACCAACAACATCTCAACACTTGCCTTGGGTTTTCACTCAACCGCACTAATTGTTTTGTTTTGTTCGTTTACATTGTAATTGGGTGGGGGGCTTTTTTCAGGGCTTATATTCGGTGGGGGCTCGTCAATATGAAATATCAGTGAAAGGGGGTATTGAAATACGCAAGTACGCCTTCTTTTGATGAACAAATACAAGAATCCCATTTTGGTACCACACCGTCATTTTTACGTATCGTAAAAATACGTGATCCGCCAAGAAAACAAAATACGGAACTTATGGCTTAATCAAACTGATGAACACAAAATCCGCTATATTGTAATCAAAAAAATGTACACCAATCCGCCAAGCCTTTAAAGATTTAAACCCCCCCCCCTCATCAGTCAGCAGAACATTTCGTGTTTGGAATGACCGAAAATGGAGACCATCGGGCCTCGAAAAAATATCTGGTTCCTATAAAGGATTGTTTGCGAAGAGTCTCAATTATCGTTTATGTACTTTCTGACTTTCGTTTGTGTACTTTACCTCGAACAGTGCCAAGACCTGCAATGTTGACATCAACAGCCTCAGCAATCTTTTCGGCGTGGATTAGTATTCCAAAAATGATAAAATACACGTTGAGTACTTTCATGTTTGTTCGTTCCTTTCTTGCTTCTTCTTACAGAAGACGAATTTCAACTTCTGGCTGAATTGATCGTATGCTTAATTAATGTAATTGTGTGTTGATTGGTGACGCAAATGCAATATTGAAAATAAGAAAATAAGATGAGTTATAAATAGAATAAAAGACAACAAACCACGACAATATCACAAATGGTTGCACAAAGCTGCATGTTTATACCCTAGGACGTGAGAGGCTACACGTTTTTTTTTTTATAAGAACAAAGTATATAAGAACATAAGGCTTCAGAGGCTAAAAAGTTAAGAACATGCTAAGAACATTACAAGGCTTTGTGAAGCTAGAAAAAATTAGAATTTACTTTCTTTAGTTGCGCTGTCCTGTTCTCAACTCTAGAAAACAGGTGAACTATCAATCATTGTGCATTTATGTGATGTTTTTACATGTGCGTCCCTTTTTGTAGCAATTACCATCTAATTTGAAGAAGAACAGCTTTTAAAAAGCAAGAAAATTAAGAACATTTTAAGAACATTTTGAGCCTTCAAATCGGAAAAATTAAGAACATTTCATGGCTTTCTTCAATTTCAGTGTTCTTATAAAAAAAAAAACGTGTATCTCGAAAATAGTGAACGCGGAACGGGAACGGAGAACGGGGAATGAGAAACAGGGAACGGGGAATGAGGAACAGGGAATTGGGAATCCAAATTTGAAAACCATCTTTGTATAGCCTCCTTTAGAAGGCTAGAGCTTTCGGAATAAGTCTTTATGTAGCATCAGATGCACACTGTCGGAAGCCTTCAAGCCTACAAGATGCAACAATTTTTATCTTCTGCAACAATTCTCACTTTCATAGAAACATCCTGAATCAAAAATAAACAACCAGTATTTCTTCTAGTTCATCTAGCCTCACCTAGCATCTAGTTTTTCCGTCTCTGCACATTCCACAATATTAACGAGGATTTAGCATATTTAGACAGGTCTCAGACAGATCTGTACCTGTACAGTCACCACAATTATATTCCCCATTCCTCATTCACCGTTCCTAATTCCCTGTACCCATTCCCCGTTCATTAACGAGACAGCCGACGCGAGGCGAATCAAGTTAAAATCATAGAAGAATCAAGTTAAAATCATGTTTGAATGAGACGATCCGGAACGTCCTATTAATTTACAACCATAAGGATGTTCTTCCTTTTGTCTGTTGGAATTTTTTCGTTTTCCTTTTACGTCAAATTCGTTTTGTTACACGCTTTTTTATTTATAAGGAACCTACCTCGAGGCCTAGTTCTTAAAGACTTAAAGTTACTTATTTTTGGACCTCTTTTGAAGCAATTGTAGTTCCCAAAAGTTCCTTAATAGTTCCTTAATTTTAACTGTACATTCAATAATAGAGAGACAATTGCATGTAAGCAAAGCTCGAGATTACTCAAGGAAACATTTGATACATGCGTAACGTAAAATTTATGTGATTTTCGACTGCAAATGAATGGAACCGGCTTTCTAATTCTTGATTATTTGCAGTAATATAAAAGATAAAGCATTCAACATTGAAAAGTTCCTTAGCGATTTTCTCTTTAGTAGCATAAGTTCTGTAAATTTTCGGGCCTTCTACATGTAGGTTCCTTATAAAGTGGTTCTTTATAAAAAAAGTGTGTACTTCTTCAAAATTCTGGGATTTCGCATGGAATATGCGATCTATATTCTGGGATAGGGTACGGTACCCTATCAATATGTGACCAGAATTATGGGACTAGGTCACCACGGAAAACCTTGCGGCGCACATCCATTGAAGTTCAACGATTATTGTTCAATACGCACATTGTTCAATATACACTCAATATCTCTTCTGACCACAATCAAATGCTGTTAATTCTCTAGATATAGATATTAAAAAAGTTCTACACGCACATTTTTATAAAGAAGTTCGGCTAAGGCCCGGTACTGAAAATTCCTTAACTGACGGACAAATATGAGTACTCAAAATTCCCTTAGCAATTCCTTAACTTTTTACTTTGTGTGTCTTTAAAATTGAAGTTGGTACACTAGGGTTACAATATATACTGTACTTGGCTTCACCATAGTTCTGTAAACCCCCGTTTGCTTTCCATCGCTATTTGTGGTTGAAATACATAATACAAAACGTGTGAATTCAAAGATTTAATTTTTACATTCCTTAGCAGTCTCCAATGCAGTATACTAAAAATTCCTTAATTTTTTGCCTACCGCAAAAGCTCTATTAAGCCCTCTCTCTTTCTACCCCCTTCTCTCTATTAGGCCCCCATCTTTCAAATGAAAATTTGAAATAAGCCCCTCTTCTCTATT
Organism: Chrysaora quinquecirrha; assembly: GCA_014526335.1. NCBI lineage: Eukaryota > Metazoa > Cnidaria > Scyphozoa > Semaeostomeae > Pelagiidae > Chrysaora > Chrysaora quinquecirrha. Next base: position 10,831,578 of record JACTAT010000032.1, read on the forward strand.
AAGCCCCCCTCTTATTTTTGCCATTTGAAAGTTCAGTAGTAAACATAGGAAATTAAATGAAATTAAGTTGTAACATGTTTGGTGTCCAAAACTTGTGTCTTACAACAACCAATAACTGTTAGTTACTCAATTTCATGTGATCTAAGGTTAAAACTTTCTTCTTTAGTTCATTTTTTAATGTCTGTAGTATTCATCTTGACAAATCAAGAGCAAAATATGGTAAATAATTTATTAAGCCCCCCTCTCTAATAAGTTCCCCTCCAAAACTTCCAGAATGAAATAAGCCCCCGGGGGCTAAATAGATCCTTTAGGGTATTCGAATACTACCTCCCTAACAAAGCGTGTAAACGTATTCTTATTTTTAAAGTGTCTTTGTCTGCAAATATATGGTAATAAAAATTCTTTCACCTTTTGAATCAATAAATTACTATTTTAGACTTGTTTTATTTATACAGTTCAGCTTGCAGTTTATTATAGTTACCCAGAATGCTATTCAGTCGAATTTAAATCCCTTCTCCTTCAGGTCTTTTCGGGCATCATCAATTTGCTGTGAGAGAAGAAACGGAGAAACAATTCAAAGCTCAAAAATGCAAAAATTTATGAATAAATTAATCAATTATAATTAAGAATAATAGCCAGACTCTCTTCATCAAACAAAGTTTGTTTTTTTATTTATACGAGTTTTTCTCAAAATTTCCAGGTTCATTACACTTTTTTTATAAGATCACACAGACTTCATAAGAAAACCGAGGCTCGATTTGCCAAAAAATTAGAACACAGTAAGAACATCTCCAGCCTCAGATGAAAAATAAGAAACAAGAAAATGTGTTTTTAGAAATTTCACCTGATGGTAACAAACAGAAATATGCAATTACTAAATAAGAGTTTATAGAAGATATGCCAAACTGTTATTTATTGTTCGTAGAAGCAATTTATTATGTTTTTTGATATGCTAAATATTGCACAAAATGCTTAAAGAAGATTGCTATGGAGAAATGATTCACACTTTCTGTAATGAATGTTTGGTCTCATGTTTCTATAGAAAAATTGCTACATTTTAATGAGAACTTTAGCCTGGACATTCTTATAAGTCAGTCTCGAAAGGTGCTGTGGCATCGTGGTCTAGTCCAGCTAACTTGTGGTTGCAGGAGCTCAGTTAGGTCACAGTTTGTGCCCCAAACACGGTTTGAGCCCCAACCACAATTTGAGTCCCAGCCACGGTTTGAGCCCCAGCCACGGTATGAGCCCCAGCCACGATTTGAGCCCCAGCCACGGTGGTGTTGCAACCAGGGTCAAGGTCTTGTTAGTTCATCTACTTCTGAGATCCTAACAACTGGTGCTAATAGATCATTTCACCTTCATCTTCAGTTTCTTATTAGAGCTCTGTTATTACTGTAGCCGTGTAATAGAAAATAAGCTATGTTTTCTTTGTAGTTCATACTCCTCTAAGTGCAATAATAAAATTCTATAAGTTTACCTGTTTCAGTTCTTCCGCAGCATCTTCACAGTTGTTAAAAGTTGCTACTCTGTATAATATTGTTACTGCTGAATAAATCTGAAAGATATTGATTGATTGCCTTGCATAGGAGAAAGACTGCAAACTTTTTACCATAGAATAAGAGGCATAAGCCTTGGTAATGGAAAAATTTGTGGTCTCTGTGGGGCAGTGATTAGCATGCAGGACTCAAAAATAAAACATTGTGGATTTGAGCCATGGTGTTTCAATCTCATCTGAAATAGCAGAGAAAACAACTTTGGGCAAGTAACACAAATATCCCTCTCTCTACCCAGGTCCTGGTTGGTAGTTATAAGCAACATGTGTGGCTGAACCCGTGGCTGAACCCTTTGATATGCAATACTAGGGTGGAATCCATACAATCTTGATGCAGGAGATTACACCAATGAAAACTGCTTTGACGCCAAAGAAACATAGATCCATTGTTCTATCAGGGAAATAGTAATGCTTAGTATTGTTTTTCTAACAGATGTACGCCAGTATGCCAACAATTTTCGAAACTCCACACCAGATTTCTCTGGCGTAGGCTACATTGATTCCACCCTGGATGCATCGAGACCAGAAAGTTTAATGTCAACCAAGTAGCTGTAGGCAATGAATAGACTTTAAAATGGCAACTTCACTTTACTTTATACTTCAAAGTTAAAAATACCAAAAAATCATTTACTTACTCCAAAAGCAGCAATGATTAATATTGGAGACTGAAAATAAACCAAAATATCATGATTACTCAACAGGAAAAAATTATTTCTTATAGTGGCTGTAATTTCATGTGAGGTGTGCATATTGCCTCTGAAACAAAGTCTGCAGGATTCTTCCACTTTTACAAAATTCTGCAAAAGGTACCTTAATACAGCTAGATAGCAATACCTGCACACCTTTAGGCAAGGCCAGAATGATGGTAACAGCCAACCCATGTGTCAACTTTAATTTCTTATAACATTTAAAGGTAAAAAACATCAAAATGCAACATGTAATGCAACGTGAAATCTGCCGTATAATCCAGCGTTCAATGTTATGCTACAGGCTGTGTAATCCAATGTTACTTTAGACGGTCCCATGAAATGCAACATATAATGCAACATTGTGTAATACTACGTGTAATGTTCCATAGAGTATGGTACTGCAATATTACTGCATCATAAGGGTTCAGACTCTGAGTATAATTTCAAATTCCCTCCTGAATCTGGATGGTAGGCACCCAGATTCAGGGGTAGGCACTGCAATGTACTGGCAGTCTTCTTGCCTTGGCACCTTTACCAATCCCGATTTCCCATGATTGCAACAATACAAACAAGAAGATTTTAGGACAGGAGTAGGCAAGGTCTATAAAACTATGAAATGTTAAGTAGGACTACAGCTAAGGCTAGGCTAACTAGGCTTTTTTGTTTCTATTTCAAGTATTTTTATAGCTTGGCCTAGATTGGCGGCCTTAGCTTTTTTTACCTTGGCTTTATTAGGTATCTATAGGATTATAGATAGGTAGGTAAAAAAGAAATTTGATTCTTCAAAACTTACGATTGTGAACAGAAATTTCGCCTGACTTGAAAGGCTTAGCTGCACTAAATCAAAGAACACAGACAGATAAACTGCAGAAAAGATAGTGAGCACGGAAACCCATTCCTGAAGCTTAGTAGCCATCTTCTAAGGAAAATAAGTCTCGACTGCTCAGTCACACTACACACTTTAGGACTGATTTATCTGCTTCAGCCAATTCGGAGATTCGGAGATTCGGTGATTCGGAGATTCGAAGATTCAAATCCAAAAGTTTTACGAAAAATTCCTCGCAAATGGAAAAAGATAGAAAGGTGCAACTTTTTTAATGTTAAAATAGACATGTTGAGTGTATTTTTGAGACTTTTTGGACAATTTTGTGAAAGTTATTATTCTCACACTGGCACCCCTCGTTTGCATTGATTCTCGACGCGCCGACTCGTTCACATTACATAGGCAGTTTTCGAAAAATTATGAAAAATAGTAAATAACGCTAAATTGTCTTAAAAAGTAAAGAAAGTATGAAAGAAATATGCAGAAAATATGTGGAGTGTATTTTTGAGACTTCTTAGACAATTTTGTGAAAGTTATTATTCTCACACTGGCACCCCTCGTTTGCATTGATTCTCGACGCGCCGACTCGTTCACGTTACATAGGCAGTTTTCGAAAAATTGGGAAAAATAGTAAATAACGCTAAAAAGTCTTAAAAAGTAGAGAAAGTATGACAGAAATATGCAAACAATCTATACAGCATTTTTTAAAAATTTTCCGGGTGATTTTCTGAAAGTTATTTTTCTCACAACTGCACCCTTCGTTGTTGCGAAATCGAGATAGCTTACCGAATGGTAATTCTTACAAGGTTATCTTCGAAAAATGAATAAAAATAATAAACTTGCTCTAAAAGTCCTAAAAGATAGAGAAAGTATGAAAGAAATATCCAAACAATCCATCCAGTAACTTAATACAACTTTTTTCATCAATTTGTTTAAGTTATTTTTCTCACACTGTCTGTAACAACCCTCCCGCGCAGATTGAATCTCCGAATCAACAATCTTCGATCACAGATAAACGAATACACTTTAGGCCCTTCTTGCTGAAGAAGATATAAGGCCAAAAAAATTTCGACACGTCACACGTCAGAGTCTCTCGGTTCCCTGTGAAATCTCTGAAAGCCAATAGAAATCGAACAATAATTCCCCAAAAAACGCAAAAGGAACGCCCGTTGCTGTAGAAATGGGGTATGGAAAAAAATGGGCGGGAAAGTCGGGAAGCCCCACACCTTTTCGACCTTTTATATTTGACACAGAAGATAACCCTACACTTTAAATTTGACATAGAAGATAACCGTACCCTTGAAATTTGACACAGAAGATAACCTTACCCTCTAAAGTCAACATTGACGATAACCCTACCCTTTAAATGAGGCCCCCAAGAGGTTCTGCGTGATGCGTTATTATTGGACCATTTTTCATGCGTGATTTCGTGAAACGAGAAATTTTTGCGCGTGAATGCGTGAATCCTTTGGTAGGGCACGTTATTTCGTAATTTACAGTATTTGCGACATAATTGAGAGGTTGCTTGAATCCTTGAATGCAGGAATGCCCTTTTATCCATCAAACATTGTCAGCTTACTTTATTTCTATCATTCTCTCATTTGATGAATTAATTAAGTCCCCTGCAATCTTCATTTTGTTTATTCCCTGTTACAAACTCGTCATGGAAAGAATTTTCCAAAAGCCAATCATTTAGACATACACAGTTAAGCAGTCTGATGAATACAGATCCTGCTCAAAATTTCAGGGAGCAACGCCTGAATGTGTACGCACGAGAAAATGAAGTTTTATCGTGCGTGATTGCGTGAATCTTCGACAAATTGCGCATGATCGCGTGATTTTGCACCCCCCGTCGGGGGCCTCTTAAATATGACACGGAAGATAACCAATTTATAAAAAGGGGTTGTTCCAAATGTTTTGTCCAAGATTGTAGCTTAAGTAACGATATTCTAAGTGACAAAAATTTTGAAATCGCAAACTGCGAAAAAGGAACAAATCAAGAAGTCCGCGTTGCCCTCCTCCATTTTATTATATCATAGACCCTAGGTAAAGAAAAAAACAAGGATTTCACAAATCATTACTGGGAATTTCGAAAAAAAAATCTGACTTAACCAGCTGCCAACATAAAGTATGGTAATGCTCAATGGTTTGCTGACGAAAATGACTCTTGTTTATCGGCAGAAAACCATTTTATAAGCTACAAAATTTAATTACAATTGCATATCTGGTAACTATAATTATTTAATAAAATGTCCAACCTCCTTCTGTATGCGTGTTTGCGAAACATTTGATTAAAGTCAAAGAGAAATTAGTAGCTGCTAGCATCTTCTTGAACGCATTGACACTATACAAAGTGCGCATGCACGAAATCTCATTTCTGATTCTTAACCTCTTGATTTGGAATGTTGTATCAACCACTGGAGAGTGATATCTGTGAAATAGAAAATAGGCAAACATTATTTAAAGTTGAGTGTCTCGCGGAGTCACTAAGAACGGTCAAAACTGGTTTCTCGAAATCATGGCTGTTTGGAATGTGCCGGGCGTAATGATATCAATTTTATGGTATAAAGAACGGCATCGAATTTTTGTATTAGGGGTAAGTAATGCTGCTGCTTTCGGCATTTTGGAAAAACGAGCGACACTGACGTTCTATATCACTTCACTACGGTGATTGCAGTGGGAAGCATCTTGAAGTACCGTTGCGGATGTGCAGTACAGTGGGGTGACACCATGACTGCCGTGGCGTATATTCAGTACGGTGGGGTGATAACTTGGAGTAGCTACGATAGGGGTTTTTTAGTAGAATCGGGGTGAAAAATCGAGTGAAATATGATATCATCATCTGAATCATCATTAATCAAACATGAGTGTCTAATATTGTCTGCTTTTGCAACATTTAAAGCCCCATAAAAGAGAAGACTACACGATTGTTGCCATAACAAACAATATTTGCTCCAAGCCTAAGCTTAAAGTTTGACTCCTAATAAGTTTTGCATTACGCGCTATAAGAACAACTTTATAAGGAACCTATATGTAGAAGGCCGAAAAATTTAAATAACTAACACTACGTAAGATATTGTTGTGGAACGTTTCAATTTTAAATATTTTTATGACTGCAAACAGTCAAGGTTTAGGAAGCCGGTTCCAGCAATTTGCAGGCAAAACTCACACATTTTACGTTACGCCAGTTTCACAGGTTTCCTTGAGTAGATTCGAATTTCGCTAACCTACAAGTGTCTCTTTATAATAGTCATGGCACTAAATATGCAATTAGAATAAAGGAACTATTTCGGAACGTTTTGAACTAAGATGCATTCGGAATGAGTCCTAAAATAAGGAACTTTAGGAGATAGACCTTCAGCTAGGTTTTTTATAAAATAAAAGCGTGTAATAGGATTTACGGCCCATAATTTTAAATGATTAAGTTTTACAGTGTAACCAAGAATGATACGGATTAGAATAATCTAGTTAACATAAAACAAAAATGATTTAGTTAATAAGTTATAAGTGACATTGATACAAATAATTCCATAACAATTGTCATAGTTCTTAAGGCCTAGTTTAGACAGCGTATTATGAGCGCGGCAAATAAAATTAAATCAAATTGTTCACAGTACATCCCCTAAGAGAATTAGTTTGATGAGTGGTTTAAACAGTGGTGTTAAAATGGTACGAGTTGAATTGATTTGCCTGGATGGTTCGGAATTAAACAACCACTGGAAGGCGTCGCTAAATTGTAATGTCCAAACTTGGGGTGGATAATGCATGATTACCCTATGATCATTGCAGCAGCTCTGTTATGCAGTCTGATTGGCTGAAAACGTTCAAATGCGACGTATCTAATGAAAGGGCATTATTTTCCGGTAATGCTTGTTCATTACGTCAAACAAACGTTCAAAATTTTAAAATTTCGAACGTTTGACGTAATGAGAGGGCTTACCTGATAATAATTTCGCATTGGAGCGTCTTTAGCAAATCAGATTGCACAACAGAGTTGCTGCCTGAGCAAAGGGTAATGAGTTGATATACAGTCTTTGTTTTTTTTTTCATTTTTTATGTGACGTTTCTACAGAGATTCGACTTGTCCACGCGACTGATGTGCTCCAACAAAACGAAAAACTTAATTTAGCATTTTCAGGCAGGAGTTGATAATAAAATTAGTCAGCATAAAATTGATTTTCACGAATTTCAGAGTGTGCCTTACCAATATTGTCTTTTTCTTTGCATGAGATTGAATAGCAGCAAATTTCTCTGTCTTGAACTGCACCAAGATTCCTGTTTGCAAACATAATGATACAATCAAATATCTCTGGAAAATGGCAAAATATTACACTGATTTATAACATTGATGTTCGTGTTGGCAAAGAAGAAGTGCGACAGCTATATCTGAATAAAAATTTAAATCTGAATAGATTTGAATAAAAATGGCTGCAGAAAATATCTGCCTTGTTTATGCTATCACATGGTGATATAAATAACAATAACAAAGAATGTTTTATCAATAATGACGAATTACTGTAAGAAAATAAAAATTTCAACAGTTAAAAAATTCTTCTTTCCAATGCTCTTCCCGTGAACAGAAAGAGGCCTAAATAAGAAAATGTAAATATATGTAGACCGGAAGAGCCAGAATCTTCAATTAATTTGATTGGTCATCCTGCTGTATCCCGTGAGGTAATTCGTGTTCAGAATACAATAACAATCTAGCTTCACTTTGTGATTTGCGCATTTCGGTCCGCATTTGGCTATAAATACCGCCTTAATCATTTGTTTCAATCTGTTTGACGTTTATACTCCGAGGAGTGCCCGACGAAAATCTGCTCGTTCTCGCAATTTTGAAATATATCATACAAATCAATATCTTGATACATTGTCAGACATCCTTGCACTAAGGGGTAGTCCATTAAATCTTTGCAACAATGTAGAAGAAGCCTTTTGGTTTCTCTGGAAGCAACGTAGCAGATTTTTCAAGCTGGCACATTTTCATGTAGTTATTGCTTACAATAGACTTTATATCTGGTTCGCTAGATTTAGACTTTACTTTAATTTGCCGCCAAAACTAGATAACAATTGTCTTTTAGCCGGGACGAATAAGCATTTTTAAGATTTTTTATTGCATGGAGTTAGCCGTGTTCTACAAATAAAAATGATGATGATGATGAAGATGACGCGATTCGATAGAGGATTTATTACCATGGATAATCGATCTATTTACCCTAAAATATGGCTGACAAGTTACTATCGAAATCGTGGAATCACGCTAGGATTTAATAGAGGCCAATGGAACGTATTTTTGTAAATATTCCTACATAAAAAGCTTCAAATTAGTCGGACAACAACGAAGTGGATTCTTTATTAGAGTTAAACGCAAAGGCAAAGATACTGTTGATGAAACATGGATTACGAAAGCCACTTACAATTTTTCAATCAGTTCTTTCTCAGTCAATGCATTCGGTAAATCCCTTTTGTTACCCAGCACAAGTACCTGAAAGAACAATAAGTGTTCTGAAAGAACAGCAAATGTTCAAAATTTACTTGACGTATTAGCTCGAAAAATTGTGCAAAATAATATTTGCTTTTTATTGGCGCAATTTTATTACTATTATTAATTGCTTTTCACTAAATTATTGTGTCACACGCAAAATCAATGTTTTTAATGTACAAAATAGTCTTTAGGACTACAACTGTCCATGCCTCTTTTTAATCGTCAGACAGGTTCCAATTACACGGTGTCGCTTTCATTAGAAATCGGACCAGAGTTTGTCATCTGGCTAGGAGATATTTCTGCGCCACAGATTACTGTCTTAACTTCATATTAGCGCTCTGTTAATACAGCAGCATCTCGCAGTGCACACACAGTTGCAAGTTATGCATGATGTTTCACGATGTTACATGCTGCATGTTGCATGTTGCATGATGCTGCAGATGTTTCACGACGTGGCATGATGTTTCATCATATTGCATGATGTTTCACGATGCCGCAGCTGTTTTATGAAGGTGTGTGATGTTTCAGAATGTTCTATGTTGCATGTTGCATGATCCTGCAGATGTTTCACGATATTGAATGAAATTTTATGATGTTCTATATTGCAAGTTGCACAGTGCTGCACATGTTTCATGATGCTGCATGATGTTGCTTGATGTTGCATGTTACATGATGCTGCAGATGATTTAATGACGGTGTATGATGTTCCATGTTCCATGTTGCATGAGGCTGCAGATCTTTCATGATGGTGATCGCGGATGCTTTCTCTTTCTAACAGAAAGCCAAAATTGAAACTGCACAGTACAAATGGGATCTCAATTAGACACAATATGACCTCTAGAGTCTTTCATATTTATGATAGTGAAACTAACATACCGGAATTCCAGCTAATTGTGGCTTCTCTAACAGACTGTGAAGTTCACTTTTTGTTTGATCAAATTTTTCGTGATCAGCAGCATCAACCATATACCTGCAAGAAGAAATAAAACAAGTTAACATAACTTCCGTTCCTGAAAATGTGCGCCTAAATATATCGAGGTGCGCAATCTTCCATGCACCCTCTAAAATACTCAGAGAGAGGCTTGTATAGGATATGCACTTGATCCAGCACCTTTCTCAGCAGGGCCTGATTTTCAGGAAAAAGTTACCACACTATCTGTCCACTTGATAGCAATTAAGACATGGCTTGCTGACAACTTTTGGTTAATAACAAACTCCTTACACCTTGCCCAAACCAAGCATAAAAGGCAGAATATTTTGAAAAATGACTTACACAATGCAATTAACTCCTCTACAATATCTTTCCCACATGCTGCGGAATCTTGGTTGGCCTCCAATATCCCAAAGCTGCAACAAAAGTAACGAGAAAAGCTTGAGCAATTTTATGGATAATTGAATAACAATGCAATCTCAAATTAACACAAGGTTTGATTGATGCATAAGCATCAGGGAAACATAGAAATGGTTACTAGGTTGTTGCTTGGGAAAGAATGGGCTCTTTCAAGAAGGTTTCAACTATGTTGTGGATTGTGATCTAGACTTGCTTTCTTAATAGTATTTAGAGTCTAATGTGTGGGGGTGAATAATGAAATTTTGAAAATCATTTCCACCTATCAATCATACAGGTACAGAAATTTTGACATGTAAGCAAAGCAGCAAAAGACTGAAGTGCCAGGGTGCAGTCCATGTAGCCTATGACGGAAAAATCTGGCATGGAGTTTTGAAAATTTTGGGCACACTGGTGTAAATCTTTCAGAAAAACAATTGCAAGCAAACTATTTTCGTTATGGAACAACAGGTCTATTGTTTCATTTGGTGTGAAAGCACTTCTTCATTGACCTAATCTCTGGCATCAACATTGCATGGGTTCCACCCTGGTTGAAGTGTCAAATGGTAACAATTCAAGATGATAAATATATCCATTTTATTCCCAGGAAATTGAATATGCAGATAACAACACAACCAAATTTCCAAGAATCATGTGGTTGTAGTTTGGAAAGTAATACCTGATTATTAATTTTTACATGTATCTCAAAAAGAGAAAAATTAATTACATTGAATTGAAAGATACGAGCAGTTGCAAAGACGAACCTTGATTGTGACATTTCCCTTTGTAACTTTCCTCATGTTAAAGCCTACAGTTGGAATCATGTCTTCACTAAACTGACCAGACTAAAAAAACAAAATATAAATGCATAAACGTGATATAAAAGCGCAACATTTTTTAATCTTAATTTGCACTTTATTCACCACTTATGTTAGTTGGATATGTTTTATCTTAGAACATGCCTATTCTGTCCCATGTCTGTTTGATTATCAAATTTTGTACCCCATTTATAGAAAAAATGCCATTTCTACCCAAATTCTTGACCAAAGTACACAGGAATAACAAAAGAACATGAATTTCTGAACCAAAGTACACAGGAATAACAAAAGAACATTCCAGTTACTCTAAACATGTCAAGGCTTTCGATTATACAGGTCTTTTTACCAGATACTGAAAAGCATCTAGCAAAGTAAATGCCAAGTAAAACCAATTGGTAGGGAGTTTCTGGACAAAAACGCAACCCATTTAAACAGCATTTCCAGTACATTCAGCAGTGGAAGAACCCCTATCCCCCTGGGTAGTCAATTGAATGGAAGGATTTTTAAGAAAATCAGAGATTGAAAAAACCTGTCAGCTAGATCACCGCAGCCCAAAATGAAATTAGATTGCCCGTGATTCTTGGCAAAAAAGAATCTCGTAGGTAAAATATTTTAAGAAATAAGTAGAAACTAATAAACTTTATAAGTTACATTATCTGTGTACACAATATCTGTGTATAAAATGTCTATAAGAGGGCCAAAAATGGAACTCAGCCCTTAAACTGCATTGTATAATAAACCTATCCTGGAGTCTTCCTAATTTGGGCTGGGGCTGTAATAAGAATTAAATCATAGGTGGATGAATAAAAGTAGGAATTTAAGTCAACAACAACATGTTCTTTAAATTAAGTAATCAATTGTTTGCATTTGGTAAGCTAAAAAACCTGGACTTCATGTATAAGATACACAATGGGTGTAGATTTAGGTGTGGTCACTGACTAACAACTGCATTCCAGGCTCCTTCCTGACCTTGCACATAATTGCAGCATGGTAACCCTGCCATAAATCTCATTGGCATAAACCTTTCTATAGAAAATCTATTATACTTTCTATATGAAAGGCTTCAAGAAGAATGAACAATTTCTGCCAACAATTTATGAAATGATGCCAGGTAACAAGAAATGCATGTGATCCATGAAAAGACAATGGTGGCTGGCTAATGATGACATTTTGAAGCAATATATTTCCTTCTTCCTAATGAAGGTACCTTTGAAGGATTAGATCAGAAATTTAATTTTTGCATATAATTTATGATTTGGGAATAACATAGAAAATCTCTTGTAATAAAGGCAAATAAATTAATCTATCAATTAAAGGCATTTAAAATTCTTGTTTATAAAGACAATGCATATCTAATAGAATACTATATAGAGGGAAATAGATTTAGCTAGTGTGCTTCTCCCCCAGAACATTTATATCCAGAAACATCACTTCTATGTCTGAAAAATTTTACCTAATGTTGTTTTGATTAAATGGGACAGCCTTGTGGTAGCTTTGATTCCCATCTAGGTCAAACTTGCCAATAAAGGGGGAGGAGATTCCGAGGGGCATTTCACTCTGCAAAAAGGCATATGAGACTTTCGTTAAAACAAAAGGACTTTCAAGGGACTTCCGAGAAAACAATAGGACTTCTTGCAAAGGTGTACAAGACTTTCAAGGAGTGAATTGCCCCTCGGGAGATTCCAAAGCCCTCTGTTATTTCAGGCAAAATAGCCAGGGTGGAATCTGTGTACCCTATGCCGGAGAAATCTTTAATGGAGTTTCGAAATTGTTGGTGTACTGGTGTCAATCTTTTCAAAGAAACAATAGAAAGCATTGCTATTTCCCTAAAAGAACAATGGATCTATTGTTTCTTGTTACATGAAAGCAGTTTTCATTGCGGTAATCTCTGGCATCAAGATTGAAAGGATTCCACCTTGGCAAAATAGTACCACTTGAATCAGGTGTGGTCACATGATGGACAGGAACGATTGGGATTGCAATTAAGTAATTTTCACTGGTTATATTAGCTTTGCATCATTCATTGACTCCCATGCACAGAAACCCATATGGTACCTTGCAAAGACAGCAAGTGCAAGTACTTTGCAAATTTACAGTAGGTAAAACTATAAATTGCGCATATTTGCAGAGTATTGCAGTTTTCAATGAGATCTCGGTGTGCAAGAGCTCCTTCATAGGGAGACCATTTGTATAACAAGGTTTGAAGTTAAAAAGAAGAATTCC
>JACTAT010000032.1:10844994-10847494 GCA_014526335.1 Chrysaora quinquecirrha
GCATGAAAAAAATGATGTGGGGTTTCTTAGGACCATAGAGCAAGCAAGATACAGGTGCACATGCGTATTAAAGTATAAAAGAAGATGCTTCGAACGACTCGGCAATAGATTTTTCTATGGTTTCTAAGAGCAAATATGAAGGTTGCTCTTTGATCCGCTGAAAGTCCCGAAAGATCACAATATTCCTAATTTATGGATTTGGTTGATACATCGAGTGATATGCGGCAGCCTAACAAACAGAGATCAAAACAAAAGTCTCAGTTTGGTGAAAACTGTCGTGTCATCTTTCCCATTACACTTATTCCTACTGCCCATTGCAGTACTGCTTTGGAAAGAGAAGCGAAGAGGACTTGATAAAAGGGAGGGGCTAAGGCTTAAGGCCTAAGGGTGTTGCAGACTTGAACCTAAAGCTAACCTAAATCTTACGGAAATATTTGAATGAAAACTATTGGAATATGTAGGTTGTACCTGTATACTATATTTTCTAAAGTTCCTTTTCAAAGCTTAACGTGAATTAAACGGATGTGTCTCCCTGAAAAACAAGGAAGGGAGCTAATTGAAGGTAAAACCGAAAAATATTTAAAATAGGCCTGAGTGCAAAATTGACTTCTTTGATTGTTCAGAGTTTAATACGTATTTTTTGCCCTTTATGCGATCATTGGCTCCCATAAAACAGCAAATTTTGCTAGAAACTTTCACTATACCAATTGTACTTAAAGTTAAGAAACCTTACTATATGGCTCAGAACATAGTTTCTTATAAAATAATGAGTGTAACCACGAGATATGAGGAGAAAAGGGAGGGTGGTTCACTGTAACACAGAAAATGATTGACTATATTGCTATGAAGCTACATCATTTTTATTCAAATTATTTTGTAGACTCGATATTAATGTTGCATGTGTAAAATAACGCTGCTGCAACCGCTAATAGTACCAGAGAGATGAGGTTGCAGCAGGGAATGGAGTAGGCTAGGAGCAGCTAGCCAGAGCTTGGAAAGGGGTTCCCTAATCTAGCATGAATGAAGGGCGAGGCGATAGGTGAAATGGTGCTTTAGCACCAATCGCCAAACTGATGAACTAACGCGACCTCAACCCTGACTGTGACGCTACGGTGGCTATGGCTCGACTGGGAGTCCATATGTTACTAAGCTTCTGACACTATGAAGCGAAGCCAGATTTAACCACGACGACACAGCACCTTCAGCACTGTCGCAAAGTTGTCTTCTATATGTACAAAATCAAGGGGAAAATCGATATGATTGCAATCATTAAACACGTGTAATTGCAGAATCCCAGTGTACTCATGGGGGGCTGGGGATGTGACCCCCCTACGGTCTACAATCAGTCGCTAAACTCAACAGATCTTAAACTTCGACACCTAAGTCGGTAATTTTTACTTTGTAGTACCAGGGTATCACACACATGAGCGATGAAGTGAATGCTTTTCACAGGTTGCCAGTAATAATACACACTTTTTTTTTATAAGAATACCTTATTTTTTGCCGAGCCTCGATTATTCTTAAGCTTATTCGATTTTGAGCCTGAAAATATTCTTAAATTATTCTTAATCATCAATGTTGTAAATTGGCCTGAAGATGAAGAGAAATAAGTCAAATCTTTGTCATTTGTTATTTTATTAATAAAAAGAGTTACTGTATCAAAGAGTCAGAGAGGATGTATGCATTTCAAAACAAATACAGTTGCCTGACAATCACACTTATTGTGCAGTGTAAAAAACGCAGAGAAATAAAAATGATCCTCGTCAAGCTTGAGCCTCAGATTATTCTTAAATAATTCTTAAATTTCAGCAATTTTGAGCCTGAATATTCTTATAGACTGTATTCTTATAAAAAAAAGTGTGTAACATTTTTATCGAGAAGTCAACAATGAAATTAGATAAATGTAAGAACCCTTGGGCTCGCTTTATGCTGCATGTGCATAAAAACTCTGCTTCAATTGCAAATCTTATGCAGGCTGAAAAAATTCGGTTAACGTTGCCATAGAGACGAGATAAAAAGAAGGGAGGAAAGGAGGTGCATCCTTCAACATAGCATGTGAGAGTTTAAGGGCCTTGACTATACGTGCAAATCTTGATACGCTTTTCCATTCATTACAATTCCAGAATTTAGTGCGCTTGCTTTGCCTTGTTGCAATACCAATCCGTTACTGCCATAACAGCTAATTTTGCCATAGAAACGCGTGGGACCAACATCGAAGTGCTGTCTCGAAACACTTAGGCCAATAGGCATAATAGACTGCTTAGAAGTGCTTCGCTTGTTTGAGGTTGGAAAGAATTCTGAAAATATCTCAAAAGAAAAAGCCGGCCTCTATGAGTCTGCCCGCGTTGAATCCGTGTATTTACATTGCCTAAGCCGGCACCTTACATGGCCGTTATATAATGATTAAGTATTGAGACACTCGATCCGACCTTAGTTGTTTCCCGTGTAAATAGTTCATCATCTCTATCATTATTGCTATATTTCCTTGGAAATTGAGCTG
>JACTAT010000032.1:10852494-10857347 GCA_014526335.1 Chrysaora quinquecirrha
TATGTAATTAGAAATTACTTTTACCTAAAGCAATTTATGTTGAATTTGAATTGTTAGCTACGATAAAATAATCGCTGTACATATTTTTACAGGAAAATTTATGCATTTGGACTTATAGACCATATCTGACAAAAGCTGGTGAGTACTTTTTGTTAATATAGTATTCTTTTTACTATATCGTTACTTCAAACCTTTTGAGAGAGCAATTTCAGCAGGGCTGGGGTTTTCACAGGGATAAAATATAAAAAACTTACTGAAAAACTCTAACCCCACTTACCCTAAAAGTAGCCCAACCCTCACAAACACTAACCCTTAAAAGAAATCCCACGCTAGCGAATCTATACGCACTACTGTGGTGGATACGCACTACTGTGGTGGTGCATTTTGCTTAATGTGGTGGGGTTTTTTGCGTACTGTGGTGGATAAGCTCAACTGTGGTGGGTTATTATGCGTACTGTGGTGGGTTATTTTCCTTGTTGTGGTGGGGTTTTTTGTGTACTGTGGTGGATAAGGACGCAAAATACACATAATAACCCACCACAGTAGAGCTTATCCACCACAGTATGCAAAAACCCCACCACATCAAGCATAATAACCCACCACAGTAGAGCTTATCCACCACAGTATGCAAAAAACCCCACCACAGTAAGCAAAATACACCACCACAGTAGTGCGTATCCACCACAGTAGTGCATATGATGGGGCCCTTAACCAAGAAAGGGGTTTTAGCGTAATGAAGAAAAATTCTAAATCATGCTTTTTTTAACTTAGAAAAATGCACGCCCGTTGCAATGTTATTTCGAACAAAGCTGCTTCGCTCTGCAAACAAAAGTGTTATTGTTTGGAGTTAAGGAGGAAGCTTTTGAATACCGTAAAAGCTCTGTTTTGCCCACGGGGGCTTATTACATTTTGGAAGTGTTTGGGGGGACTTATTAGAGAGGGGGACTTATTAGAGAGTGGGGGCTTAATAAATTATTTAGCATATGTATTTTCAAAACGAATGCTACAGCCATTAAAAAATGAACTATAAAGAAACCTTTAACCTTAGATCACATGAAATTCGTAGTAGCTAAGTAGTTATTAGTTGTTTAAGGCATAACGTTTTGGATATCAAACACGCACAGTACAACATAATTTCATTTAATAGCGTACGTTTACCACTGAACTTCAAGTGGCCACAATAACAGGGTTCTTACACTTTTTTTTTTAATAAGCAAATTGACCAGCCCTCAAAGTTGCTTAAAATTTTCGACATTTCAGCCCTCAAAGTTGCTTAAACGTTGCTTAATATTTTTGTTCCTACTAACCACCCCTGACTTCGCGGGTGAAAATCGTCATCTGTTAGGCCTATAACACGACGTTTGGGAGACAGTAAGTGGAAAAGCGTTAGCTAACGAGCTTCAACATGCAAAGCATAAGAACGAAGAACAATTTCCTAACACAAGAAAGAGAATAAGCTTGGTTGTTTGACTTCTTAGTTGCTTACAGTAATTCAATTGAGCCCTCAAGTTGCTTAATGGTAAGGTCAGTTCAGTTGCTTATTGAGCGGTTGCTTATTAAAAAAAGAGTGTAGTTATTACACTTTTTCCACTTACTGTCTCCAAAACGTCGTGCTATAGGCCTAAGAGTTGACGATTTTGACCCGCAAAGTCAGGGGTGGTTGTTAGGTAAAAAAGGTTAAGCAACTTTTAAGCAACTTTGAGGGCTGAAATGTCTAGAATTTTAAGAAACTTTGAGGGTTGGACAAAAGTCAAGTTGCTTATTAAAAAAAAAGTGTAGTTGTTTAAAACATAGGTTTTGGATATCAATATCAACAGTACAATATAATTTGATTTAATTGCGTATGTTTACTACTGAACTTCAAGAGGCCAAAATAAGAGGGGGGCTTAATAGAGATGAAGGGCTTTTTTCAAGCTTTCATTTGAAATAGGGGGCTTAATAGAGAGGGGGGCTAAAAGAGAGAGGGGACTTAATACGGTAGATAATCGAAGCATCGGAGTTTCTAAAGTACAGAATCGAAGTTGAATTGGCTGCATTCCGTATTACTTCTTTTGTCAAAGATTGTAGTTTCTTGTAACCAACGCTGATACTATAAACTGCTGAAATGTAATGAGATTAAATCCAAACAATATTCTTTTTGGCAGCCAAAGTCGTATAATTGTGTCCTCTTATCATCATGCTGTAAACGATAGCTCTAGAGAACTCTGGAATAAAAATTTTTGGAATATGTAAAAAAATGATACTTGTGTCAAATGTTAAAAGAGAGACAGTTTAAGATCTTGCTTTGACGTCATTGAACTATTAACTGTGAACAGTTTTAAAACCATTTTGCTAGGGTTTCTTTTATTTAATGTACATTTGTTAATTGATCTCCAACACACGCAGCTAGGAATATAAGCGAAATTTCTCTCGATCGGAAACTTTGCTTTCTCATCTTTGCACTGTGATCATAAAAAACAGGCCTCTTACAAAACAGAGCAACGCGTATTTTACTGACTCCCGCCGTGGGAATCACCTTGCAAGCCAACGTTGGAGAACAATAGATTGAGTCATCAAAATCTTCTTTACTCGATGTTTTCTAATTTCCACGGAGAAATTTCGAATTATGTACCTGTACCCCCCTTTTTCGAGGTGTAGATTTCAAATATCAAGTAAAAAATTCCAGGCGGAGACTCCTTGGTAGTGAAATTAGCATTTTCCTGATTTTTTCCCCCGATCGGGGGAAATTTTCTCGATAACTTTGGAAGTATTTTTCCCCCGATCGGGAGAAATTTCCCCGAATCGAGGGAAATTTCGCTTATATTCCTAGCTGACACGATTTTCCAATACCAAGATACGTTTTGCTCTTATTGAAGCTAACCAGTGAATGCGCGAGAAGTGAGCCAATTTTCTTTGCGTGAGAGGCACACGTGCTAATCACACGACAGGTGAAGCTGGGCTGACTAGAAAGTGACTCCGTGTGAAGGAGTGGTGAACCTACTTTCAAGGTGGAATGCAAATGTCTGGTTACAGTAAGTGACAAAACTCTAACTGACTACATTACACTTTTTTTAAATAAGCAACTTGACATTCGTCCAGCCCTCAAAGTTGCTTAAAATTTTAGACATTTCAGCCCTCAAAGTTGCTTAAACGTTGCTTATCATTTTTTGTACCTACTAACCACCCCTGACTTCGCGGGTCAAAATCGTCATCTGTTAGGCCTATAACATGACTTTTGGGAGACAGTAAGTGGAAAAACGTTAGCTAACGAACTTCAACATGCAAAACATAAGAACGAAGAACAATTTCCTAACACAAGAAAGAGAATAAGCATGGTTGATTGACTTCTTAGCTGCTTACAGTAATTCAATTGAGCCCTCAAGTTGCTTAATGTTAAGGTCAGTTCAGCCCTAGTTGCTTTTGAGCGGTTGCTTATTAAAAAAAAGTGTAAATCAAATGCTTTGCACAGAATTTTTGAAAAAGCTCTGAAAAAAGGCTCCGAAAGTCAAAAGCAAACCTAGGTACATTCTTTTTTACTATAGGAAACTCGTTAATAAGAAACTCAGTACTGAAATCAGTATTGGTTAAGAAACTTTCAGCACTCGACCCAAAATGATAAGAAACTCGTAGATCTCAACAATCTTCAGCATTAACGACAGTCAGACTGAATGTAAAAAGCAAGCAAACAGTGAACAAGCATGCTCCATTTTATTTAGATTCTCCATGTAAAAAGTCATCGTGCTTCCTTCTTTGTAATAAATCCACATGGAATTGTCTTGATCCATTGTGGCTGATCTCTTTAAACCAGTTGAGAAGAGCAAAATATCGCCGATGTCAATTTTTTCTAGTTTCCCATCGCGATAGGTCATTTAAGTTAACCACATCGAAAACCATGTTTCATTACAGATACTCGGCACCAAGAAATTCGAGCCTTGCATAGTTTTAGCGATTATTGTGAATTAATCAAGTGCCAGCATGATCGATGACATACATTCCAATATTAGCGTTTAACGCCATTCCAGTCATTGCCAGTGTCTTGATTAGGGAAATTTGCGAATTAGATACTTGTTTTGTGGAAACGAACTGAAACCTAATTTTGATGCAAATATAGAGTCTGCGCATGTTATAAGTTTCATTAGTGTCAGCTCGAGTCGTTACACGCACTTTTTTTAATAAGCAACCGCTCATTAAGCAACTAGGGCTGAACTGACCTTAACATTAAGCAACATGAGGGCTCAATTGAATTCTGTAAGCAACTAAGAAGTCAAACAACCAATCTTATACGCTTTCTTGTTGTTAGGAAATTGTTTGTTTTGCATGTTGAAGTTCTTTAGCTAACGTTTTTCCACTTACTGTCTCCAAAAATTCGTGTTATAGGCCTAACAGTTGACGATTTTGACCCGCAAAGTCAGGGGTGGTTGTTAGGTACAAAAGGTTAAGCAACTTTTAAGCAACTTTGAGGGCTGGAAAAAAGTCAAATTGCTTATAAAAAAAAGTGTATGCCTTATCTTCGTTCCAAAAACAATGAGGCAACGGCTCAGGCAACGGCAGCATGTAGCAGTGGTGGCAGCCAAAAATTGAATTGGATTGCCTAAGTCTGGCACTGACGGACCAACGTATAATCAGCAAAAGCGATGCCTAATGTATTAAGTCCTGATAATATTGGCCATAGCAATGCGCCTCGGCTTCCCTTGATGTTGGTTGACCAATAATATTGTATAACAACAAAAACAACAATTCAGAGGCCCGAGAACGTTACTTAATTGCCGTCCCTCAAGACTAGGGGATAGAACGGGCATTAGCCAAGCCAAGGCGCCGAACAAAGCCGTATGGTATTTGGTCAGATGAAGTTAGACTTTCGACATTTGGTGCAA
>JACTAT010000032.1:10867548-10899191 GCA_014526335.1 Chrysaora quinquecirrha
CGTATCTCAAATAGATTCGTAGATAGCAAAGAATTTTGACCCAAATATAAGCCTGGTGTTTCTTATAAGGTTGTTATTATAAAAAAACGTGTAATAGGTATATCGTCAGTCTACTAGTATTAATTGCTGTCAGATGATCTTACGAATGCAAATGCATAAAGTAGAAACTTTTAGTCACAGCACCAAACTCTTTATTGTCTTATTATCTGGGGCGTGCCGGTGCTTTATAGGCAATATGAAAACGAGGCTTAATCAAAATGAGGCTTATGGTGAAAAATACTGTCATGTGGGTGTTTGCATGGCTAAGAACAGCTTTATAAGAAGCATCAGGCTAACATTATTTGAGTCAGATTTTTCTGCTTTTTTTGAAACTACTCGAGGTAAACCAAAACAAACAAAATCTACCAGTGTGAAGCCATTCTAAGAAACCCACTTTAAACATGTTTAAGAGATGGGTAAGAGGCTGATAAGGTGGTGAAAAAATGAATCTAAAATTTTCAATAAAAATCAGATTGATTTTCTGGATTTCATTCTAGCGAGATCTCCATCAAAGTAAGGCCCTGGCAAAACGATCAAACATCGCTCGTCAAACATTTAAGATTTGCTTCACAAGCAGTGTTTGACCTCCATAGATAGAATTTTTATAGCATAGTTAATAAAAGAAAACAGAGGTATATTAGCTAACTGTTTTCCTCTATTAACTACACTATTTTTGAATAAGCAACCGCTCAATAAACAACTAGGGCTGAACTGACCTTAACATTAAGCAACTTGAGGGCTCAATTGAATTCTGTAAGCAACTAAGAAGTCAAACAACCAAGCTTATACGCTTTCTTGTTGTTAGGAAATTGTTGGTTTTGCATGTTGAAATTCTAACGTTTTTCCACTTACTGTCTCCCAAAAGTCGTGTTATAGGCCTAACAGTTGACGATTTTGACCCGCAAAGTCAGGGGTGGTTGTTACGTAAAAAAGGTTGAGCAACTTTTAAGCAACTTTGAGGGCTGAAATGTCTAAAATTTTAAGCAACTTTGAGGGCTGGACGAAAGTCAAGTTGCTAATTTAAAAAAAAGTGTATGCTTAAAGTTTTACCTTTTTCATTTCAGCGTTACATTCTTTTCAATAATTTTATACTCATATTATATATTTTTATATAGTTTGCTTTCACTAGCTGTATAGCTTTTGCTCTACATTATAGCTACTTTCTGTGCCAACTTTGTAAATAAAATGATAATAATAATGCAAATATAATTGGTGGCACGTTAAAACACTTGGTCTACCAGCAGAATCGCTTTAAAATGGGCAGCAACCCTTAGAATCGTTAGAATTGGTTATCAGCATTTTTGGAAGCTTCAAAAGCATTTTCTGCTTGTAACAAGCAAAAATGCTTTACGAGCAATATTTTGCAGCGTGACAAAACTGTAAAACATTTTGTTTGGAAAGCATATTGCAGATGCTTCGCCAATAATGTTTGATCGTTTGGCCCTGGCTTTGCTTTCTCACGATATTTTCACACTTGATTATCGAAGATAAACCAACATATTAATTCTAGTTTCCTTTAAATCTTCTCTTTACCGCAATACAAATCTTCTAAACGCCTCAACAATGCGTAACATTTGAAAAGTCCGTAAAAAGTCCAAGGAACAGGAAGAACGAGAGGTACAGAATTTCTGAGAATTTGTTCGCGTAGATTCTCGGTTGGAGAAAGGCTATCCTCTTTTGAAAAAAGTGAATTTTGTGTGGTGGTGATACTGAGTAAGCTATATTGTAGAATATGTACATAACAGACACCTATGGGGCCAATAATCAATGAAAAATCAATGTCATTCTCTGTCATTGTCATTATGTCTCATGAAACCGAGGCTAATACCAAAATGGCTCAGTTCTCTACTGTAGCTGCTGTAGTTCAATAGGTAAAAAGTCTAGTTACAGCAATTGATTTGAATTGTTGGACATTCAGAATGACTCGCCAACTAACGTTTGCTTTTGGGGCTATCTATGTCTCGCATTCAAAATAACCCTTGTTACACATTGTATAGAGATGCAAAAGCTAATTCAATGCACAGGACTAAATCAGCCTAGATTCAAAACGCTTTGAAAAATTTTGTGGCTAAAGCATAGAAATTTTAAATTAGGCTCTCACCAAGCCAGCTTTTTCTATGAATGTGCAAAAATGTTTGCGAGACTTTGTCCTAAAATGGCTGCCGGAGAAAGAAGGCCTTCGTTAGACTCAATACATAAGTTCCACTCTTTGCAAACAGCCACGGCAGTCTTTAGCAACAGCAACAACTATTTACTTACAAATATTGAATTGGATGGCCTAGTGCTCGGAGTGGGACTTATCAGGTAGAACTACGAAATTGACGAGTTGTAGTTCTGAGCGACCTATCGAAATCAGATTGGCCTAAGGAGGAAAAACTACAACATTGAATAAGCCTAGGCCTCCGTGTGTTCCGCTGTTTCACTGTGGCGATGCAATCAACAAGCCTCGTTTCGGTGCAACGTCATTTTGATGCGAGTCAAAAATATTCTAAGTCCCAGTTTAGTTTTCTTAGCTTCTTTTAAGCATGCCCAAATCGAATAAAGTTCAAAAACAAGAAAAGAGAGATCCAAAAAAAACATTTAAGGGGAAAAGTCTTTTAATTTATGCAACCACCCAAAAAAACCTACTTGATCTTTCTCTCTTTTCGGAAGGTAGTTACAGCCTTCTAATCCGCCCAGAATTCCAGAAGCTTCCCATTCTCAAATAACAGATAGCCAGTTGTAGCACGTGACTTCGATCTTGTGACGTCAGTTGCGCATGTCGAAATTTTGCAAATTTTGCAATAATCATCGTGATTCCATAAACGCCAAACTGCGGCACTGTAAAGATGCTGGTTTCCACATAAGAAAAAAAACGGCTAATCATTTTGCAAGAACTATGATTAGAGGATTTATTTTTGATTCCTCAATGAATTTATTAAGTCATTACAATTTTGAACTAAGCTAACAGCCACTTACGAAAATTCGTTTGCTTGATATCGTCGTGTGCTCATGTTCAATAATTGTCACACCGATTTTGCTGGCTATAATAAAGATAAAGGAAAGTAATCAATGCTTGCATTGTTTGTTTGTTATGTTCATGTTTATACTTGAGCTTGATGTTGCAATTTCTTTGTGCATTTGGAGGTTTTGATAGAAAGAAATTTTCTCTATTCGTCTCTAAACGTCTCCAAAAATCGTCAAGCAAATTTCTTCTTTCAATAAGCAACTTCTCAATCAGCGACAAGGGCTGCACTGACCTGAACATTAAGCAACTTGAGGGCTCAATTGAATTACTGTAAGCAACTTAGAAGTCAAGCAACCAACTTGCAGTCATCACGTCAAATATATATGTTGATGTGAAAGGATATGAAAGCAAGTGCATATACATTAGGTAAAGTGTTGCTATTTTTTGTCTCCAAAAACGCTTATTGTTTGAATTAGTGTGTAGTCTTTACAGTTGATGATTTGGAAACGCGAAGTCTAGTTACTCATTGAAAAAACTGTACGTCTCCGTGACTTGTACGTAAAAGGCTTGTGAAAGATGGTAGTGTAGTCTTATTGGTAGCCGAAAACACCAAAACATAGCAACAAAGACAACCGAAGCAAAACTAAATCCAGATCTATAAAGCAATATATAAGCAGAGAAAATTGTGAAAAAAGTGAGAAAATTGCATTGACATTTTGGCCTAGTTGCACGTTATCTGCCCTCTTAATTTGATGTGACCTCTGTTTCGATATCCCATCGATTTTACTTCACGCGGCATAGTCAGCCAAAAGGCCACCCTTGCTACTTTAAAGCGCTTTTCCTTGTCGCCTAATTCTTTGCAAGCTGACTGTGGACAACAAAATACGTGACATTGGGATTGCACACAGACCTTTGCCATGTGAAAGAGAAATGTCATTTGGATATTTAATCACAGTAAAGGCGTGAAATCGTAACATTTTTATGCGTGAATTCGGAAGCTTACAAGGTTTAGGGTTGCCTTCTTTTAAGAAAAAATAATCATTGTTCTGTTCTTTACTACTTTTCTTGTTATGGTAAACCATTTGGCAGAGGTCTGGGACTGCTTGAAATTTTCGCGGAAGATGGCAGATGTGCTGTGTAGGGGACTTTGGTAGGCCTTGGCTGAATGATTAAACATTGTTGGTCCAACATTGAGATTTGCTTATCAAGCAAAGTTTTCGGATGGGTTCAAACGGTTAAACGGTTTGTTTTAATCAAAGCAAATTTTTAATGTTGGACAAACAATGTTTGATTGTTTGGTCAGGGCTTCATCATCAACGCAACAAGCACTGAGAGGTTCCCTTGCCAAGCCAAACATATCAGACATCTCCCGGAAAAATATCGCGCAGTCCCAAGCTTCTATTACAAAGGGTTTATTGCTGCTACTGCTTCTTGTATATCCTGTACAACATGTATATGGTATCCTTAATTTACATTGTACCCCTATCCTGAGAAATATAAAGTTTATTAAGAAGCACTTTGATTTCATACATATAAATTGTGAATCGGATACTCCCTGTCCGACTTGTTTGACTCCATTTTGTAAAGAGACGTACAATGAAGAGAATAACATTCCTACCCCTATGGAGCAACTCAGAAGAAAGCTGGACTGGGGACTGAATCGAAGCAAAGTTCAGTACCCTTGAAAGGAAAAACCTCGTTATTTTGGAACCCAGAAAATAACTTTCTCAACCCCAAGAATAACTTGCTGTGCTCGAAAAGGAAATGTGGTTAAGGGACAAAGAACTCAGGGGAAGCATCCCTCCGCAATGGCCAGACAGTTGGTTAACAGGACATTGGCTATTTGGAATCAAATTCATAACTGCTTATTATGAGTTATCGGAAAATCCATTTTGCCGTAAGTGGCATGTTTTTATGTAATCCGTTCTAATGTGTTTGCCTCGCATGTTGAATTCCCATGGGAATTAGCTGCCTCTTTCTGAAAATCTTTACATCAGTACATCACATCTTAAATCACTCAGCAGTTCCAAATATCACAATCACAAATGACGTATTTTGTAAGTGAGCATGATGGAGATCTTTGCAATGGAAATTCTTAAGAAATTCTCAGAGAACCATGATGTAATCGAACAATTCTCGTGGCTTGCCATGTTGATTGAAAGTATTTCACGCCTGTTTTCATAACCAGAACTAAATTTCCCATGAAATCGCATTGCTATACAAAGTAAATGCGACTATGAAATAGCGCATTTGCGCAAGCCGCCAAGATGTCAGAAGAAGATGAAAAATAGCCTTGATCCTACATATACGATGCTATCTTAGCAGAGGTTCGAACCCCAATGTAACTGGATAACACTTTGATAAGGTGGAAGTAGCGTTACCACGGGGACTTGGACCCACTTGTAAAGAAAGCTGATTTTGTAGCTCGTCCAAATCTGAGAGAAAATCTTAAGCCAGTCAGACTAATGTTATAACTGACGACAAAATTAAACTACAAGATGATAACTCGTGATAACTTATGTTGCCATGTTAACAGAAAATGGCAGAAAATGCGACCGTGAATGGACTAATGCTAATGCATCAGCATAGTTGCAGGTCACAGATTTGAGCCTCAATCAAGGCAAACATAGAAATTCTTCAAGTCCAAGAAGAATGCATACCGTATTTCCTCTTATAAACGCCTACCTCGGATAAACGCGGCCCTCTATTAAACGCCGCACTCCTAACCGATCCTTTATAATAAGCGCCGCCCTCTAATAAACGCCGCTCTCTATTAAACGCTGCATTCTGGAAAGCGGCGTTTATAAGAAAAAAAATGATAGCTATGAAAGTTTTCACATCATAGATGAGGATTCTTACGGGGACAGTGATTATTGACATTGTTCGACACTTTATTTTACCACAACGTGAACACTTCTTCAGTGCATTCTACAATTTTCACACAATCTTTTGTCTTTGGGAAAGAAAACATTGTTTAAAGTCAGTTTATCTTTTTTCTAATTACTCGTTTTGTAATAAACGCCGCCCTCTAATAAACGCCGCCCTTTATTAAACGCCGCCTTCTAATAAACGCCGCCTTCTAATAAACGCCGCCCTCTTATAAACGCCGCCCTTTAATAAACGCTGCCCTTTACACGTAATTTTTTTATAAGAAACCGGTTTATAAGAAACCTAGAACTAGACACTCCAAAAGTTAAGAAACTTTTAGAACTAGGAGGAAGGAGTTAAGAAACTTTTAAGACATTTTTATGCCAGCTTTCCAACATACTAATTTCACATGGCTAATTCTTTGTAATACAATAATATTAATAATTTGCTTGCTATATTCACATTTTTTATCGTTTTTACTGCAATTTATTTCCATAAAGTTAAGAAACTGTTAAGAAACTTTTAGAACTAAAATTGGGCAAAAATTAAGAAACTTTTAGAACTAGGCCCCGAGCTAGGTTTCTTATAAAAAAACGTGTATTAAATGTCGCATTCATAAGATTGATTTTGTAATAAGCGCCGTGGCGTGTATTAGAGGAAATACGGTAATTAAATATAAGATAGATTTCTTTGGATTGAAAAATCAGCTCTTAATGTTCTTAACTTTAATACAGAGTCAAGTACTACTTTCTTATAAACCACTTTCCTATAAAAAACTTGCAGGCCCCGAGCCTTTTTCTTACATGATAAAGGGCGTGTATTTTTCCGCTCCGCACAGTCTTTTCAAGAAAACAATGTATATGAGAAACGATAATTACTACATGCAGAATTTCTTTCCTTGTTGTCAGATAGAATAGTAGGATATGAAGCATACTTGATTGGTTTGTTTAGAGTTTGTGTTATTATATCTGCAGGACCATTGCTTTTCTCATGCATGAAGATCCTGAGAAGGGATGACCTCTTGCGAAACAATTTCATAAGCTGTATAAACGTGACTTGTTCAAGTTAAAATCAATGAAATAGCGAGACAGTATTAATAAGAGAAAAGTGCAGGGAGTGACGGAGATTAAAAATAAGGTGCATGGAGTGTCGTAAGCAGGGAAATTTACTGGATAGCTCCGCAACTGGCCTTTATTTCTGACCTGCCCCTCTTTCACTTCCTTTTGAAAACGAACCTATACTTTTCAATAAGCATCTATATGGGGCTCTGATAAAGAGGGGGTACATTTTTACCCTTGCTTCCATCTTAAAAAGCATCATGACTTCCTCGCCCGTCAAATTAACCTCGTGCTCCAAATATATCTTTCAAGAATGATTTCCGCAGAAATCCATTCGGTCCCAAGCTTCCTGCTTTCTACTAATGCTCCTATGATCATTGCCCTTTTTCAAATATTGCGCTCCCTTGCTCCTAAAACCCCTGTCAGAACCAAGACCTTCCAAAGCGTGCCCTAACATTACCCACCTTAATAAGACGTTACCATTTAATTGCACAATTCTCGAACTTAAGTAGAAGCATTGTACTTTGTTGAGGGGGTCATCAAGGGGTGTAGAAATACGTCGTTCTCGGTCATTTTCGGGAAAAATCTGATGTTCCAGCCATTTCATGACAAAATTCGTGTCTCGCAACATTTCCATCCAAGCAATAACAGATTGCCACCTTTTGACGTTCACAGCCCTGAAAATTTTGATAAGCAGACAAGGAGAAAAGAAGGCATTGTGGTCAAGGTGATTTGGTCCCAGTTCTAACCGAGGGATGGGAAGAACAGCTTCTTGCACGTTTTTGTTATATTAGAAACCTTGAAAAAGCCTCACTAGTAAAAGTTTCTTAAATTATCTTTTGTTTTCTATTGTTTTAGGAAGCAAAAGAACAAAAGATTCTATAGTAATTTGCCAAAAATCTTACTAGTGGGTTTCTTTTAAAGCTGTTTCTTACAAAAAAGTTTATTTAAAATTTGCATGGCCAGTAGTTTTGCCATAAGATGATTTGTTGTGATGATTCTTAAAAAATAAGTTAAGAAAACCAGCATTTTGTCACGTGACTTTTTGATGACGTCAAATTTTAATTTTGATTTGCATGCTCATGACGTCATATTATGCAAAAATGTCAGAAATCATATGATCATATGCTTATTTCGCACACTTTTCTGTATGAAGCTGGGGAAATTAGTCAGTGGTGAAAGGCAGAATTTAAACTTTCGAGTTTGTTTGGCAGAATTATAGCCCTCCGAAAAAAATTCAATTGTAGCCTAAAAATAGTCATAGTGCCATGAAAATTGGTAAAAATGCTCACAAGGAAAATAAAATTAATGCCGAAACACTTATGACGTTTTAAAAGAACGGGTTTCGAGACATTTGAAAAAAATTTAGTGGGGAATTTTAGGGTCCTCCTTTGTAGGAATAAGGTTAAGAAGTAAATTCTCAAAATACTTTGAACAATAGCTTTTCTTAATGTTGTTGTGGTTGCTGTTGTTGCGATTGTTGTTGTTGTTATTATTGTGGTTGTTGTTGTTGTTGTTGTTGTTGCTGTTTGGCTTTCTTCAAATCTTTAGAAGAATCTTACTGTACCATTCAAGAAACGGTATTAACATTAACGAGTGAAATAGAGATGTTATTGATGTGAATGAGTAACAATTTCGAACTAAAAATTTCTTATTGAGCGAGTCTCCTTGTTTTGTGTGCATTGGATATTTTTCTAGGATTGGAAATTCTAAAAAAAACGAAATTCTTTAAACATATTACTGTAATAAATTAAAAAACATTACCAGTACTGTACCGAATTGTATTGTCTCCGGTATATTTCTCACTTTGATTAATTTTGAAACATCAGAATCAGACACAAGAAAGCAAACTTCGCTACGTTTTTACCATTTTAATATTTCAACACAACACAGTACAGCGAACAAGCAAAAAACTAGATCGAAAAATAAAAAGAAGAATAAAAACTAAAAAGCACGAGGTCTGTCTCGGCCCAGTCTCTTCAGCTAATAAAAGTTCAAAGTCCGTATACGCTCCCCCTAAAATTTGAATACAATTTACTTCAAATTTTACTGAGTCATGCTCTAATCTTAGCTAGCGTCCTCATCTTC
Source organism: Chrysaora quinquecirrha (assembly GCA_014526335.1). Lineage (NCBI taxonomy): Eukaryota > Metazoa > Cnidaria > Scyphozoa > Semaeostomeae > Pelagiidae > Chrysaora > Chrysaora quinquecirrha. Next base: position 10,876,549 of record JACTAT010000032.1, read on the forward strand.
GATACACAATCTTGTCTTCATAAGCGCATCAACGGCTGCCTTTCTCTTTGGCCTCTGAGTATGTTCTGGTTCATTTTCAACAGGCTCATCATTTTCAGATGTCTGTGTTGGATTAATAACGCTTCGAATTTCCAATGGACATACCAATTGTAATGGTCTGTCGATATAATTTCCTTTGTGCAACAAGGTAACTCCCCTTGTTTCTCCGTCTCTTCCTTTTATGAGCTTAACAACCTTCCCTTTTTTCCACTTTCCTCTATTCTTTTCTTCGCCTATGACAAGCAACATTTCTCCTATTTCTGGTACTAGAGGTTTCTTCTTATTTATACGATGTATCTCCAACAAACTGTGAATATATTCTTTATTCCACCTTGACCAGGCATGCTTTCGAGCGTTATTCAACCTTCTCTGCATCTTTGTAACACCATCGTCCTCAATCTCGATGTCTTCTAAAATTTGTGTATCTTTACCCCACATTATTTGATTTGGGGTGAGCACCATTTCTTCTCCGCCATCACTTTCAAGATATGTAAGCGGTCTATTGTTCATATATCTTTCAATGTCCATGATTATAGTTTCAAGCTGATCAAAACTCAGAGAGGATTTACCTACAGTTTTGTAAAATGTTTTCTTTATGTCTTTAATCAATCTCTCGTATATTGACCCCCACCAAGGGCTCTTTGATAAGTTGAATTTCCAGGTTATATCTTGAGATGCCAAATAATTTTGGATCTTTTCACTTTTCCGAATATTTCTAATCCACTTAGCTGTTGCCTGGAATACACTTGCGTTATCTGAGATTATTTGCTTCGGTCTTGTCTTTCTCGATATAAAGGCGTTTAACTTGCGGACAAATTCCTCTGCAGTTTGAGATTTCGTTACCTCCAGATGTACACCTCTCATTACAGCGCATGTGAAAATCAAAATATAAGCCTTCCTTTCTTCTGTTTTGCTAACTTTATACTTGAGCGGACCAGCAAAATCGATTCCTGTATGTTCAAAAGGAATGCTTGATTCTGTTCGAAACTTTGGTAACGGTGCCGTTGGTGGACTACCAAACGGCTTTGTTGAAAAAACTTTGCAAACATTGCAGTTTTTAATTTCCTTTTTCACCATGGATCTAAGTCTGGGTATCCAAAAATTCTCTCTCAATGCAGCCATTGTATTTGCAGTTCCTAAATGCATAATCTTTTCATGAGTGTATCTGACAAGCTTTTCTGTGAAAATACCTCTCTCTAAGTATATTGGTGAATATCCATCAACTCTTCCTTTACATCTTAAAATCCCCGTCTCTTTGTCTTGTTCAATGGTCCAGCCGGGTGCTTGAATCGTCTCTGACAAATTTCTTTGTGCTCTTTTGATCCAACAGTTTCTGGCAATATTAATTTCTTCCGTAGTTAATGGACCTCTTTTCATTTTATTCTTTCTCGAAGATCGCAAACAGTTGTTCTTGAATCTCAAAACCCATGCAGTGGTCCTCAGTGCTGTCCAGTAGGGTTTTCGCTCCAGCAATTTATCCCATTCATCTGGTTCTGTCTCATTTGTGTGAAATATTGTCTCTTTCATCGGCTTGAACTCTTCGTTAACTGTTGAAGAACTATTTAACTCTGGCTGCTCTGGCCAATCTTTTTCAGAAAGTAGCCACTCAGGCCCTTCAAACCACTCCCCCTTTGTCATCTTCTCAATATTAGCTCCTCGGCTTCCGAGATCTGCTAAGTTCTTATTTGAGGGACAGTATCTCCATTTTATGTCTAACTCATCAGTAATCTCTGCGATTTTCTTTGCTCTATTCGCAACAAAAACCTTCCAAGACTTTCCGGGATTATTGATCCAAAAGAGTGCTACAAGGCTGTCCATCCATATATTTATTGAACCAACCGGGAATCCCTTAAGTGCATTAGAAACATTCTTGGCCATGTTTGCAGCCATCTGCCCACTCACAAGTTCAAGTCTTGCAATTGATGTATTTCGCTTTGATATGCGTGACTTTGATGTTAATAGGCCTTTAACAATGCCACTTTCTTGATGTATTAATGCAATTGTTACTGCTGAACATGCCACAGTACTTGCATCGGAAAATATATGGATATCTATCCCTTTTAGCTTTCTATTTTCTTTGATAAGACTCCGTGGAAACTTGATATTTTTTAGTTGTTTGATCCATCTTAAATAATCCTTCACAAGAGGCTTTGGTAGTTCAGTATTCCATCCATTAATTGTATCACAAGCTTCTCTGTATAGTCTCTTTCCTTCAACAAGAGTTGGGGAGACAATACCAAGTGGGTCATATATCTTACTCAATTGACTTAAAACACCAGCTTTCGTTACAGGTGCTTCTTCGTTGCATTTGTTTATCTCGATCTCTAAACTGTCCTCTTTCTTGTCCCAACGTAGTCCCAAAATTTTTGATGGATTATCCATTTCTTGGCTTTCAAGCTCTTCTAAATTGGATTCCCACTTGTGTACAGGAAAGTTTGCATCATGGAGAATTGCTGTTGACTGTTGTTTGAATTTAATCAAAGATTCACTACTCCAACCTATAGCCATTAAATTGTCTACGTAGGTGTTCTCTCTTAATGCTTGAACTGTTTCAGCAAACTCTGGTTTGTCATATTGATCATAGTGGTAGTTAAGAGTAGCCCCTAGAATGAAAGGACTAGCTTCAGTACCAAAAGGGACTCTCTTGAAACGGAAATGTTCCTCTTTACCCTTTAGAGTGAAAAGAAATCTGAATGCATCCCTGTCTTCACTCTTAATTGCAATTTGAAGAAATGCTTTCTGTATATCTCCAAGAATTATACTTGGTGAAACTCTGGCTCTAACTAATATGTCCCATAAATATGGTTGAAGAGCTGGTCCTTTGTACATGCAATCATTTATGCTTGGGGAGGATGGATCCGGTTTTGCACTTCCATCAAAAACCATTCTAACTTTTGTGGTAGAAGCATTCTCCCTTTCAACTGGTTTGTGAGGCATATAGAAAACTTTACTTCCATCTGGTTTCTCTGGCACTCTTTCTATGATCTGTTGTTCTAGCTGATCTTCAACAATCTTTGTGTACTCTTCTTTCAAACTTTCTTTGCTCTGCAACTTTTTTTCTATATTATGAAGCCTTTTTCTACTCTGAACTTCATTTGAGCTTGTTAACTTCACACCTGGTACCCATGGTACATTGACCTCATATCTTCCATCTTCTTGTCTGCAAATATTTTCTTGGAATTCTTTCAACACATCTAATTGATCATTTTCACCTCTATCCTCTACACCCAATATGTCTAAACTATAAAGTCTTTCATAATCACTTGTCTCTCTTGTAAACATACAGTGAGTGTCTGGGAAATCTCCCCCATGAATCACCCAACCAAAACTTGTCCCTTCTACTACTGGGTCTTCAGGCTTTCCTTTGAATATATCTTCTGTTTTTATTCTGGAGTAAAACTTGTCTCCAAGAATTAAGTGAATTGTGTACTTTCTTGATGCAGTCATATAATATACTTTGTCCTTGGTATGTTCATATTTTGTCTTCAGCTCTCTTAGATCTGGTCTGGTTATTGTTGTAAAATCTTCTAGGTTTGCTCCTGTTACCTCTATTTCCTCTACTGCTTTGCTATCAACAGACTTGACAACTATTTTGTAAACTGGAAGAGATTGCCTTTTTGTTCCATTCACAGTCATGATATTCTTTGTTTCATATCTAATAGGCTTCAGGTTGAGCATCTTTATTGCATCCATTGAGATAAAATTCCTTCCAGAGCCTGTGTCTAAAAATGCCCACAAAGTCTCCCCTTTTGTTACGACTGGTATTATTGGAGGCAATGTCTCTTCTGAAGATGGGGAATAACCTGTAAGCACTGAGGTTTTCTCATTTTCCTTATCACATAAACTGCTGTGATGTTTTGCTTTACAGTGGTAACAGCCTCTACTGAAACATTTGCTTTCTTGGTGACCTTTCTTTCCACAATTGAAACACAACTTATTTTCTCTGAAATATTTTCTTTTCTTTTGTCTCATATTGATCACATTTGTCTGGCCAGTGTTGTGCATCACAATAAATACATTTTGGCAGCCTCTTTTCTTTGTTTGAATTCCCAGCATACCAATGTTTCTCTTTTCTCTCAGTCTCTTTTGCTGTGTCATCTGACTTGTTTCTTCTTAACCATGCATGTGTATTCTCAATGAGGTCACTCATTTCCCATGTCTCCCATTTTTCATCCAACCTGACAATATCTGACTTTATAGCAGGAAGTTTATTCAGGGTGGTCATTACAAAGCCTTTAAGAACCTCTTTTTCTCCCAGTGTTGAAAGGGCATCACAGTTTTTGCTCAGCTTCTCATAAAAATCTTGAATCTTTCCAAACTGATTTCCCTTTATCAAAGGTAAATTGACAATTTCTTCAATATGAGTGTTTACTACTGTTTGTGTTTGGCCATATTCTTTCTTGAGCCTCTCCCATGCAGTATTAAGACCTTCTCTACCTGGCTTTAAATTGGATATTTTCTCTCTAACTTTTGGATTAACCATTTCAAGCAAATAGCCGAATTTGATCTCATCACTAAACTTTTTGTCTAACACTTGTATTTTGAACATGTTTTCAAACCTTATCCAGTCTGCAATTGTACCTTTAAACTGTGTAACTTTAAGCTCAGGCAGTTTTGAATGGCTTAATCTTCCGCCAGCTTCTAGCTCAAATTTCTTCTCAGCTAGTTTGATCTCTGCTTCCATTCTTTGTTTCCAAATTTCACTTTCTCTGTCATATCTTTCTTCTCTTAATTTTCTTTCAAATTCTGCTTGCATTTTTTGCTGTGTTAAAAGTCTCTCATCTTCTATCTGATGCTCTATTTGTTGTGATCTCATTGTGTCTTCTTTAACTTTCTTTTCGTGAAGCTTCAGTGCTTCAAGCAACCTCTCTTTATTTTGAATTTGTCTTGTAAATTTCTCTTTTGTTTCCTTCTTCCATTGTCTTACTGATCTTGCTGATAAACCCTCTTCGATTTTCAATTCTTCGACTTGAAGAATCAACTCTGACAACTTGTTGTGAATTTTTTCTACTCTACTTGTGACATTCTCGATTTCTCTGTAATCTTCTTCATCTAGTAATTCTTGTGTCTGATCAGTAAAATATGTTAATTTTGTTATTTCCTTGTCGATCTCATTTCTCTCATTTTCCCAATGTTTAATGCATCTGACAGCCAGTTGTGATCATTTGTAGTTGCACTTTGTCTAGGCCCTTCAAGACCTTCGTCTTCAATGTTGTTTGTCGCCATCGCAAGCTCGTCCTGGCAGGGTCGCCACAAATGTACCGAATTGTATTGTCTCCGGTATATTTCTCACTTTGATTAATTTTGAAACATCAGAATCAGACACAAGAAAGCAAACTTCGCTACGTTTTTACCATTTTAATATTTCAACACAACACAGTACAGCGAACAAGCAAAAAACTAGATCGAAAAATAAAAAGAAGAATAAAAACTAAAAAGCACGAGGTCTGTCTCGGCCCAGTCTCTTCAGCTAATAAAAGTTCAAAGTCCGTATAGTACGTTACCCCTCTCTTTTGCATTGAAGAGAATTCTTCTGCTGTCGATATTCCTTTGTATACTGGACGGGTTCGATCCAATCTGCGAAGTGTGAAGAAATAATTTCTGAACTTTCAACTCCAACTCGACTCAGTATCCAATTTTATCTCGGCTGACTCAAGCAAACTCACCCACGTGATCAAGAACTTCCAGAAATTACAACTTCTTCCACGATGTATTCCTTTAAAGGAATTAAATAAAGGCAGGGTTACGTAAATTAGTGTTTTCAAGCTCGTCGACTGTCATTTTCTAATTAGTTATTTTACCAAACAGTTATCTCGTCAAGACTTACATCACAGACAGGAATTGCCCACAGTGAGGCGGTCATACAAGAATTTTGCGGCAAAGTGCCTAAAGATTCAGACAAAGCTAGAGAATTAAGACGGGAACACGTACACTTAAACGAAGCTCGCGATTTCTTCATTACATATTGTTATTACTACCTGAAAAACCAATTAATTGCAGAAGGGGATTATTATAAAGGACTTGAGTTTGTTTACCAATCAGTGCATTTATAGCACACATAAAATCAAGGTTTTAAAGATTTGGAATTTTTGTTGTGTACAGGCCTTGGCAGAGATGAAATTAGCGGTACCTTGTGGAAATCTAAAACTTCTTATGACAATATTCATCATTTTACTTTGCCTCATGGACATTTCTATTGCAATGGTGAGTTGGTTTTTGATTGTCTTGTGCTAATGATTGTGAATTTCTAACGCTGCGATCAACAATTTCGCAGATATTAAATCTATATTTTTGTCAAATTGTGCATAGTGTTGAGATGCCTTACTGTCTAGAAATATCTCCCATGAAAGCCACCCAGGTTAACAATGCTGAAATAGCGAATAACTACGATTAATAGAGTAGTAAGACTTTCTTTTGTACAGAAAATACAGTCACGTTTAGGAAAGGTTGTGTAGAAAAACGAGATGGAAGCCAAAACCTTGTGTCCGGAAGCTGTTTCGCATTTGACCGGGTGTGAAAACTCGCTGTCTTTCGTGAACATGAACCTTCATTGAAAATATTTAGATAGAACCACAGCTAATTCGAGAATAAACATTACTGTAAACGGAATGTTTATTAAAACAGCCTATCTATTGAAACTTCAAACTAAAAACCGTCTGATGCTCAATGCCATATTTGCACTTTCAGGACAGTGCTGAAATCGTGACTGCCTTATGAGCATCGATAATTCTGATAATTACAGGCCTAATATGTCGGAATGGGTCAGAAATCTAACTGCAGGTTTATAATCCAAGCATCTAAATTTATCTTGTGAAATTAAGGCACTTTTTAAGTGCGAAACCAAATACTTAAAAGGCCACTGCAAGACTGCTCTCTAGTTGCAACGTTATTGCTTTTCGACAATGAATTCGCCTACAATTATGATTTCGCTGATTTGCTTATTAATTACATTGGGTGGGATTGAAATGAGATGTTTACTCCATCTTAATTTGTCTGATAATTTTCGCCTTCCTGTGTCAAACCATGAATTTAGACCATATTTCCAGCGAATGCCGCAAAACATTGGGGAGAATTATGGCGAATCAGAGACTCGTAGCCCTTCAAAACAATAAGTGTTTGCTTAGATATTCAAGTCAAGTGTTGTTCAAATATATCTCAACATCTACAAGAGGTTCGGTTTCAATAATAGCTTATCTCGGTGTACATTTTGGAATAATCGAAGTGAGGAATGAGTGGTTGGAAGTAGGAAGTAGGGAAAGAAGATTGTAAATGATTGGTATTAATCATTATCTTTATGCCACTCTACACTTCAAAAGATGACAATAAAAATGACAATGTTAGATCGATTCGCTGTCTTACTAATAAAAAACCGTGGCAGTTAACAGCATGATTTTACACAAAAGGTTTTTCTGGAAGCCCTCAACATCCAATTCTCATATTTATCATGAGTGAGTCTATATGACTTCACAAATATCCCTCATAAAAGAACGAATTTCCGAGAGTCAATAATGATGAGCCTTTTTAAAATAACGGAATTGGTTTTGAATGTAAACTGTTTGGTTCCGATATGAAAAAGGAAATGTTTGGTCGCCTACAATGAAATATCCCAAGCCCATGCAGTGAGGTGAACCATTGCAACAATCTCTCCTGCAGATTGACACATTTTAAGTGGCATTTGGTGTGATTTGTTTCATCATTTCATGAAGTTCTTTCAAAAATGATTGATCGTTTCAACTCGTATATAGTTTAACAGGTTTCAGAGAGTTTCAGAGTGTTTAGGAGAGAAACTAGTTTTGTGAGGCCCGAACTGCATCACGTGAGTGGGTAGGCCCACTTTTCCTTATGGATATTATGAGAAATTGTTGCCTTATAAGGAACGCAGCACTAAGGACTCAGGAACAAAAAAGTTTGTATGTGAACAAATCTTGAAACTACTCAAGGAAGCATTGGTAACATACAATTTATGTGACTTCGACTTGAAATGAATGGAACTGGCTTTCTAATTCTTGATTGTTTGCATTGATCAAAATATTCAAAGTTGAAACGTTCCTTAGCTACTTAGTTGCTTAAAAGCTGCTTTAAATTTTTTAACCTAACAACCACCACTGACTTCACGGGTCAAATCGTCAACTGTTAGGCCTACAACACGACTTTTGGGAGACAGTAAGTGGAAAAACATTAATAACGAACTTCAACATGCAAAACATAAGAACGAACAATTTCTTAACAACAAGAAAGAGAATAAGCTTGGTTGTTTGACTTCTTAGTTGCTAACAGTAATTCAATTGAGCCCTCAAGTTGCTTAATGTTAAGGTCAGTTCAGCCCTAGCTGCTTATTGAGCGGTTGCTTATTTAAAAAAAGTGTAATACAGAATACACGGTGGCCTACTCGCAATTTAAAAATCGAAAACATTATGCAAAAAATGAATGCTCCAGCTCCGGGGATCATGTGACATATCCTCGTTGTATACCGATCTCATCTTGGAATAGCCCCAGAGACTGTCATCAAGCATTTTGCCTTTGATAGCAAAGGAATGCATACATGAAGTACCTAGCAGCTGTGTCCTGCCTCTCAGCTTACAGTAATTTCACTCTAAAGTAGATATAGGCCTAAAAAGTGGAATCAGAGAGAGAGAGAAGTCGAGCAAAAATTGATATTCTGTAGAGAAGGAACAGATACCGGTAGAGAAAATAATCAGCGTTAAAAAACAACCAAAGCTTGATTCAGACTGCTGGTTATATTTGATACCAAGTTCTAAATTTCATTGCCAACCACAAACCATAACCTGATTTGAGAATAGTTGTAAATCAAGTAGTACATGTGTTGATTTATGAAAAACATGATAACCTAGATAAGGCCAAATTTTGAAAATTTTCGTATATATTTACACCCCAAACTCAACTGAAAAACACAAATTTTCAAATATCTTATCTGAATCATTTTGGCATACGTTTCTTCTTTTCTAAAACTTAAACTGTCATCATTGTGTATCAAGAGGCTCAAAATAGCTGAGCAATTATCCACAACTTCGTTCTTCTTCTTTTGACCATCTACCGCCGTGGCTTCTTGATATGCTGTTACAAAGCGAGTCAAATAAGTTCATCACGAAATCATGTTACAAACTGTTTCTCTAAAACATGTCTAAAACAAGGGATACACCCTTTTTCGTAATAAAATCCCCTAAACCAATGCATACTACTGGACATCCGAAGAAAATACTGCAAGCAGCCAAACTGAATACAGTATAAGATATCAAGCGTTAACAGTCGCACTCTGCCCCCCCCCCTCATACGTGAATGAGTGAAGCGCAATCTTTCTTGAGAAAGGGAGATAGAATAAATGTGCCAAGGTCCTGAAGAGGCCCCAAGTGCAAGATGTTTCACCTCAATTTGTACAAATTTCCCCCCACCCACCTCTACAATTGGGGTGCAATATGCTAAAGGACCAGAAAGAGACTGTGTTTCGTATGTTCTTGTTAGGTATCTACAGTACAGTGTTTCTGAAATGTGATCTCAAAGCATTTTGCCAACGTGAAAACACCACAGGAAGACTATTAATGGCAGAAAGCCACCGATTAGGTTAGGCCAGGAACGTTATTGGAGGCAATTTGCAGCCAGCACACACAGTTTGCTCAGGTTACGCTGCAGTTCAAAACGCTATCCTTGCTAAAACTTCTGAGTTATCTCTCATTTATTTTCTTCGTTCAATGAACTTGAAACTTCTTAATCAGTGCTTAAAAAGCACTGTAAGCATTAAACTGTTCTTTTTTGTTAGAGGTCTATTCATGTACAGTAATATACATTATATACTTCATGCTGGCCTAGCCTCAAAAACAACCAACAAAAGCGCCATATCCCCAATGTGTTCTAAGTAGCTGAAATGTTCTTTGAGTTATACAATATTCAGTTTCCTTATCGTATTTCTCAACTATTTTCAGAAATGCAGAAAGAACTCAAGATGCACAACAGTAGACAGAGAAAGTTGCTGTCATGCAATGAATAGACAAGATGGTATATGTAGGCCAAAAATTCCACTTGGGAAGAGATGTCATCCTACAGTACGGGTAAGTTGCTCTCTTTGTTTTCTCAAATCTGTGTTCTTTCAGGTTTCAGTAAAAATGGTACTATAAATGTTTAGAAGGCAGTAGACTGGGACCGAGAGTTTGTCACGTCAGAAAACTTAGTCATATACACAAGCTTTTACGACATGCATACATATTAAGCCATGCAGCGATATTAGTCTTCCTTAGAGCATAATAAATTCTCAAGATAGAAGTATGATTTTATTCCATTTAGTGATGGTGAGTATTTGTTTGTTCAAAAGTTTTCCGGAAGGCATGCGGAGAAGGGATTTCAAGAGACTAGTATTTGGTCGATCGAATTACTCCCAGGATCAGTTTCCTTCAAAATCAAAGTTTGCGACTTACTTGTGACGATAGAGATTTATTTGTTGGAATGTTGAATCAAGTAGAAAGACCCCGGATTAACCGACCTAAGTACTTCATATATGCCAACGATTAAAGGCTTTAGACTCGGATTGTGCGTCATCTCCCGCCCCGCCGTAGACCGGGTCTCCTGCAAAGCTGCTCTGGTTGGTCATTTCTTTCACACGGCATAGTGAGACTACCCCGCTGTTACTTCATGTACATAATTTGAAATGAAAATAAAGTTTGAGCGTACGGGGACAAAATGTATTTGACCATTGCGTGTTCTTCCTTCCCATCATCAGTAGGATATAATGAGAATGATCCACGTTAAATTGCATGCATGTAGATTATGTCGGACATCTAGCGTTGATCGACATTATCAAGGGGTTCTAATCACGATTATTAAGTCACTTGTATAATCCTCACACAGTTAGGCTAAATTAAGTGAAGTCTAGGGCAAACTTGAGAAAGGAAATTCGTCCTAAATACTTTTTCATCTATCAAACAAACTTGCCCTCACCACCGGCACAACATTTTTCAGAAAGTAGCGAAAATAAAAGTTAGAGGAGGTCAAAGGATTCCAACCAAGGACACAGACTAAACACAATGTCCGAGGGACATCATATTGCAGGCGCTTGTACTCTCGAGCCTAGACTAATAGCACAAGTCCCACACTTCGCAAACAGCATCAGCAGCCTTAAGCAACAAAAACAAACATTTGTATGTAAAATTGAATTGGATGGCCTTATACTCATAGTGACCTCCAGAGAAGTTCTAAGCGACCTAACTAGCTATATCAAACTGTCGTGAGGAGCGAAAACTACGATTCGTGGAATGATTCCATGTAGTGCCTACGAAGCGTTGCCCAGCTCTTGATTTTTTCGAGGTTACCGCGGGACAAATATCTATAAGACTAAAGACAAGAAAAAGACGTAAAAAACACTCTGCCAAGCCTGATCATCTAGACCAGAACAAAACCCTAAAGACTCCTTTATTCGAGTTTTTTTTGAGTTGAATTGAACATGGACTTTGCAAACATCGCTGTCCTTTTATAATAGCCTCCTTATGGGAAATCAATTTTAGAACGCTCCTCCCGTCCACCAAAATAAACTGGGGCTGAGCCATTTTGTTAAGGAAGCTCTTTTCGTAGATTCTATGATAAGTTCAAAACTCATCACTGCTTAGAAACACACTTCTTTCATTCTGAATCTCTTTCAAGGTTAACAGTAAGTCAGAAAACTTCAGCAAATTTTTTTCAAATAGAATGAAATCATACCACCGATATTTGTGTCAATTTCCGTAACTAGTTCCAAGACCAAAATGATCCACAAACAAAAAGAGCTTATTTTGAAAAGGAAAGGCCCGTTATAGTTTTCGGAGGGGATCAACTGATGTGATAAGGTCAATTAAAGGCAACTATTGACCTGAAGGATTCTTAATTCGGATTCCGAAAGTCGGAGCCGTTATTTTTCAAGCTCACATTCGGATTCGCTTTGAAAAGGCAAAATTGTCATTATAGCATAAGAATGCAGTAGCTACCTATCCCACTAAGAATTAACGAACCAACCGTTTCTTAATGCCTCTGTTAGATAAATTCGTGCCCTTGCCTTTTTGGCGCAGTCAGATAAAAATACTCTTGTGGCGCGATTCTATTCAAATTGCGTCGGGTTTTTTTCCTGGACTTTTTTGGCACGACAGCCTTGACTAACTCTAATCAGGTTGTGGTTCTAACAGTTCCAGACCACCTGGATATTAACATTTTGTATCCTTTTCTTGAATTACTTAAGTAGATTCAGCTTCGCACCAAAGCCTTTGCTTATTGCCGCGCAAAGGTTTTTTTGGCTGTGCAAAGAAGAACTCGGTTGTAGCTCACCAATAATAAAAAGTTTTATATGCAGTATCCACTTGTTTTGAAGCATTAACCAGTAAAATACTCGCAACGGAACGTTAACGAAAACAGCATTTCCTTATTGAGCCATCTTAAAGCAGTGCACTCTGAAACGAAGAACTCAGTTGTAGCTCACTGATAATAAGAAATTTTCATATTAGTATCCAAGTGTTTTCGAAGCATTACCCATTTAAAAACTCTTTATTTCCTTATTGAACCTTCTTTAACCGTACATTGGGACATGTAGACTAAGATGCTGTTGAAGTGTATTAACCCATTCCGAATGGTTCGTACGTGACTTCATACGAATGATTCGTATGAAAATTAGAAACATTTCATTGCAGATCATTTGCTAATATGCTCATGATAGGAAGGTGGAGAAGACCTTTGCGCGATGCAATAGGCCTATATATATATTTCCTGCAGTTTATATTTCAGTAGGCCTAGTCATAGTCATTATTTAGGAATCGTTCTAAAATTCGTTGTAAATAGATTCTTGTCTTGTCGTCCTTCGCTTGAAATCGTGACATTGTCCGACGAAGGAATTCTACAGAAAGTGGTGTCTTCCAAAACTAGAACTATATTTAAAGCTGTAGAAAATCGTTCAATAGAGTCGCTGATATTTGAATTGAAGTTGACGAAAACTTAAAATTCCTGTGAAAATAGGAAATGTGTTGAATTTTTATTTTCGATTTTATCTTGTTGAAACATTCAACACTAACAAAGGCAACAGCTCGATGAAATCACGGAGATCGTACCATAGGCCTCTTCTCCGGCCTCGTTTCTACTTTCTAGCCAATCCAAATTTTTAAGCGACGAAACTATTTTATCAAAACATCGCGAAAAAAGTCAAAATCAATAACATGAAATAAAAGCAAAATCAAGATGCTACATACTCGCAGAATTTTTCTCACCAATTGTCACAAAATACTTCGCATTTCTTTGCGTAGAAATTCCTAACACGGACTCCTAACCTTTGGGTTAGGCCTAGGCCAAATTTGTTTTGAACTTAGGCCAAATTTGACCCGTAGCCGGTGCCCGAATTGATTGATGGGAAATTGATTGCTGTTTGAGAATCGAATCCAATCGAGGAAAGGCGTTTGAGGCCTGGGGACGGGGTTGACGTTGATCCTATTGTTCTTGCCTATATTTACTTAAAGGTATCACATGCTTCCTACGTGCGAAACTTCACCAGCTCTATACTGCAATGCTGTGCACAACAAAGGACTCTACATTTTGATTGACGTCACCTCGGTGTTAGCCAATCAAAAAGATCGGAAAATGTAGTGTGCGCGTAGACTCACTACACGAGTCTCTAGTTTACGCTCCCCTTATTTTGATTTGTCACTCCAACAGAGCGATTTTAGAAACAACAACAACAACATCGAGCGAAGTAGTGGGACTTATGGAGTGAGTCTAGTGTGCGCGTAGACTTATTCCATGAGTCGTAGTTTTCGATCCTTATGCCTATCTGAGTTCGAAAGGGCACTCCGACACTAGGCCATCCAATTCAATTTTTTAAAGTTAATAGCTGTTGCTGTTTGCGGGGCTTGTGTAATGAGTCTAGTGCGCGCGTAATTTGTACTTGCAGAAATTCAGCTCAAAAGTTGCATGATTTGATATATTGTCGCTTGTACATGATGATTAGTTTAAATCACACTAAAACCGTTATATTAGAAAACGAAGGAGATTAACGATTGTTCCTATATTGACAAATAGCGGACTGATGTGTAATACATAAGAATAGAAACGAGCATGTTTGCACGACAAAAGTTAGAATTTTCTTCCAAGGTCATAAAGATGATATGAGCAGAGCAAAAGTTTGGAAGATTAGAACCCATAAAAGCATAAATTTGGCTCGAGTTTCATAGAAAAATTGTTTCTGTTCAACAAGTTCTTTTTGTTTTCATATTACTCTAACGAAGATTGGAAATAAGTTGGCTGTCGGTTTTCACAAAGTTCCTTAACACTGGTCGAGTTACTGCTCGGCTCGGAGGGGAACGCCAAAATGACCATTGCTAATGATACAGCCTACTTTAAAACTATTTAGTTGCAAAAGTGTCAGAAAATCAGATCCAAATCTTAGGCCGGTTCTTCCTATCTCAAGAGCATTAATTTCATATGCATACACACTTTACATTTTTCTCAGTCAAACTCCAGCTCCAGGTGGGGGTGATTACCCTCGAGCAAGGTGGCCACCCAGGTAGCTTCAATTCTAACCCCTTAATATGAGACAAGTGATGCTGTACTACTTCTAATCCCGTCGGCTGTGACTGGGATTGTACCAAGTACCCCTGGCATCAGAGACATGAATTTGCCATTCCACCCAACATAAGAGAGTCGTTTAGGGGGTTAGATGGTCCCATGATGTTCTCTTCAAAATTCCCTTAGTTCCTTAGAATTTTGTAGGATTATTATTAAGATTGATAGAGAGGATCTTACGATTTTACCTGAGCACTGTTTCCAACTGTTCCCCTGTTCCCTTTTATTGTGGTTATGTTCCCTTGTTCCTTGATACATTTCGCATGTCCCCATGTTCCTTTTAAGCCCTAAACGACTCTCACATAAGAAAATCAGGAATGTTAACTGCCTTGGCTCTTCCTTTGTGTTATTCAGAAATTCATATAAAAAATCAACATGAAACTAATAAACCTTTACATGACCTAAAATTTGACATTGCATTTTAAATCGAAGACGAAAGACTTTGTCAGCCTGAATTCACCGCCTTTCATTCCTCGTTCTCTTCATGTAAAACATGAAAGATTTATGACGTATAGCTTACCATGGTTGTCTTGGGTGTGGGTGCAAAGCTTTGTGGGTAACAAAGACGTGAACGTGTTATAATGTGAACTAGATTGTTCGCATATCACTCCTTACAATGGAATTATGATATAGGTCTTCTATCAAACGCCATCTTAAACCCAGATTGACTTTTTGTCAAAAAAGAAAACAAAGTAAGACCACCTTAAAGCGTTGATAAGTGATACAATATTCTAAATATTGTTTCATGTTTTCAACTTTGATTGTTTCCATGCTAGGGTTCTGAAAAAAATGTTGCCAACAACAACAACAGTTTTGGACGTAGAACACAAGACGTGAAAAAAAACGACGCAAACCCACAAGATTAAGAAATGATTCGAACCAGCTCGAAACATAGGATATAGAAAATGCAACAGTGACGAATTAAAAACGAAGAGGCCAATAAGGGAAGGTTGGCAGGAGGGCAAAAATGGGAGTTCATGGCGTAGCCTTAAGAGGCTATAAAGGATAGAGTTCAACGATACTCCTTCTGATTTTATGTAAACTAAAACAAACGTTCTAAGCTCAATGCCTGAGGGTGTGGCAAGCAATCAAACATTGTTCCTCATACCTCCGAAACTCTCTTGTCAAAACAATGCTTGAACGTTTGGCCACATCGCAGGACATTGCTTACAAGCAGAAAAATAACTTATGTTTTGAAAAACTTCCAGAACAACCTTTTCTTCTCACAAGCAGGATATGTTTGACAAGCAAATGTTTTGTGACGTAGTCGAAAGTGTTCCATAAATATTTGTTTATCGTTTCTTCAGGGACTATCAATTATATCATGCTACTGTACTACGTATGTCAACACATTCGTGTTCTAACTTGACTCGCTATTCAGCCTAGATGAACGTCACAAGTATGTTGAGACGAATCGCATTCCTTATGAAAATGCAGTATCTCTTGGCGTAAAACAATAGTCGTCACCATCATTTGATGGACCAGAAACGTCAATGCATTTTTTCTCATGAGACAGTCATCATGTTGTGGCATGATTCTTCGAGATAAGCTACAGAACGATTTCGCGCTTAAGTTTATAGAGCAGTAAACGGGGAACTGTTGTCATCAATAGTTGTTTACAATAGTCGAATAATATTGTTATAATATATCACTTCTTCTCAATGACATATTTCTTTTAGAAAGTAAAATTTGAAACTGCAATTCTCTTTTTGTTCTACCTAAAATACCACCTGTTATGGAGGCCAGGTTTACCCAATGCATAATGTATCATTGACATTTCCCTCCTGTGCAATGCTCGATTCGTCGATTTGGGGTTAGATAAGGTTGATTAGTACTTCGGCAAATTCAACTACAATTAGAACAACAGAAACTTGTAGCCAGCTGCCTTAACTTCTAAGAATTGTATCCTGCATTAACTAATGACATTGACAATTTGAGCGATTGGTACGACCCGGCCTGAGGCCCAATTAGGGGAGTCAGAATATCTCATATCATGTATTCTCCGTTCCATCCCGGAATTTCACGTAAAATACCCTCGTTTCCTTTGGTCCAGAATTATCCCTTACCCCTTTGACTTTTTCTGGATATATCTCGCATAACTATTACTCTAGTGGGGCATCAGGACTCATGGAGCTCCTGTAGCCATGTAGCTCAGCTGTTATAGCATTGGTGTACAGAGCCCGAGGTCCACGCGTTCGAGACTTCTCGTTGTCATATCATTTTATCAGTGTGTATGTAATTATTTCATATTCCTATATCGTGATATCCCAGTAATAATATATATTTTATAATTTTTAGATGGTGTTTCTAAGCAACAACGGCTTTGCATTTAGCAGTTGTGGATGCGCAAGTGGCCTAACATGTACGAAAGTTTTAAAGAAGAGAAAGAACAGACGAAAGAACAAAAAGAAGGCCTACAAAATAAGGTACAAATGTTTACCAATACCAAAAGAGACACGTGAACTTTCAGAAATAAACAGATACAATTCTTGATCAAAAGACTATTGCTTTCAATGTAAAGGTATTTAATTTGCATTGACTGCTGCTAAACAGTCTCGTGACGGGCAAGGTTATTCACTTGGCCTTGCTGACAAGAATTCCAGTCATCTACCCGCCATTTTGGGTAAGAAAATGAGTGGACACTTCCAAGATTCTTGAGAGAGCTGTAAGAACTACTATATTCCAGAGTTGCTCTGAGAAGACTATTGGCTATTAATCGACCTATATGTACTTCAGTGACAGCCATTCTAAAGCATATTTGCCTCGTTCTAAATGCTGTGAACGTTCATAATACATTTACAGAAAACAAAGGAACATTGACCTGTATTACCATATTTATTGTAAAAGGAAATTTTTAATCGAAATAAAGCATATGGTAAAGACATATTGTAAGGAATAACAGGAGCTTTCAGAAGGCTTAAGGACAGATGCTGAACTCAAGAATAAATTGTTAAAGTGGACATTTGTCATTGTGTTAGACACTGGTACTCACCGAATGAAGTATAATATCAAAGTTAAATATCAGTCTATATGGTTTCGTTTTTATTTAAGTACGACGTTTAGACCTGTAGATTAACCTTAAAATCTAACAGAGATATATATGTTGAAATGAATCAATAAAGCATTCATAACAGAAGGCGATGTTGAAATAAAAGAGTTACGTTACTTCGGCCCAACGTCAATGCCCACACAAAACCTACTAGATTTATCATACGAGGGCCATAGCAGTCGCCCATCACGACGAGCATAGACTCGCAACGCAAGTTTCTGTTTTGCTCCTTAGAACTGATGCGTCGCTATAATGCCTGCCAAAAGTCGTTGCAGCACCAATATAATTGTCAAAAAATATGACTCGTCTTCCCTTTCTTGCTGAAAAATACAGGAAATCGACCCCCTTTCCCCCCAAAACAATGTTATTCTGATGGTCAGCAGTGTGAACTTTTATAAAATGCATTACGGGTGCTTGTGGGATACTCTTCACCGTCACAAACCAACATTGTTTGCGGGGAAGGGGTTTTTAGCAAGTGGCTTTTGGCAGACAGTGTAGTAGGTAGTTAATAATACAGAGTCTTTCTGAAAAGCACTTCCTGAAAACGGACCGATACCAAATCATAAACCTCGTTTTCAATTTTGTTACTCGAAATAAAAACACGGCTAGGCCGAATGTATCTCTTGTGTCTGTGAGGCAATAGGCGAACAGAAAAAAATTCAAATAGCATTAAAAGACTTACTTGTTTCTTAACCACATAATTCTTTGTCACAGTAATAAGAAAGAAGTTCTAAGTGCATTTGCATCGTTTTCCGCAGCCTCAATGGAAGAACTATCTTCTTCCTTTGCTTGTTGCTATCCAATAATGAAACATTTGTTCCGTTTGGTTTCATGCAAGAATGTGTTTGCTGGACGTTGATTAGCTTAAAACAATGGCTATTGTTTAAAATTGAAGTACTCGATTCTGATTGGGACTCCGATTGAGGCTTCCGGAAAAGATGGCGGTTGTTTCAGTTTTTGGAGGCAATTCTGAGAATAATTTCCTTAGTTGCGAATTTACAGAGCTGCAGCTGGACACACGTAAGACTCTATTTTTCGGCTCCAATCAATATTTTTGTCCGTTTTCAGGAAAGTTTTTCGACTAGCCCTACACTGGAGCTACCTTGAACAAAAAGAAAAACAATTGCAAATGTGAGGGACTGGTGTATTCAGTCTTTTTCGAACGTCGAGCACACAGTTCAGCAAAACTGCGCAGTTCTGCGACTCCTGAAATAAGTCTAACTAAAACCAAACATGCTAGACTTATGTCCAGAGTGGTAGTTGTCGCCATTGAGTTCAACTGCTGGACGCTCAGTTTGAGCGATCTCGGTTTGGTATAAGTCTCGGTTTGACGAGCACTAACTTCGACTCGGGGAATAAGTCTAATTAAATACAGGCATGCGTTAATTTTACCAGGCATTTGTCAGACCACAATAAACTCATCTATGTTTCTTTCTCTGCTCTGATATATTCGCATTAATATCATCGCAATGCTGATTTGTCGAAATCTCGATGGACAAAAAAATTGAAATCACATTTTATAATTTCTGTATTTAAAAGTAAATTTTCTTTCTAAGTTATTAACTATTTCGTTATTCGTTATTGTTGTCGCGTTTATTTGGCAGTGCCGGTGTCTGACAATAGTATTGTAGCATTATTTAATCTTAGTTTCGTTTTATGAAAGTATAATCAAGAAATCTTAAATAGCTTAGTTTATGCTAATCAGTTTTTTGTTGTTTTTAACGAATCCGTTTGTTTGAATGTTGCGTTTTATAAGGGAAGGTTTTACCCTTTGACCACTGATTCCCGTCTTTCTCAGGCACACGTTAAATATAGCCTACAAAACATATTAAACAGAAATTACCTATCCATGCATTTACACTATATACATAGGTCCTCGCCAAACCATCTAAAATTAAGTGGTCAAACATTGTCGGTCAAACATTGTTTGGTTAAATATTCGAGGTTTATTTCGGTGTTTGGCCAGGTCGCAAAACGTAGTTCGACAAGCAGAATTCGCTTAGCAAAGTTTATAAATAAAATCAAACATTTTATGCTTGTCACAGGCAAAATAATGTTAGACAAGCATTGCGGTTTCGCGACAAGGCCAAAGTGCCGAAGTAGCAAATTTGGAATGTTTAATCAACCTCGTTTTAGTCGCTAAAGTCAATAGGACGGGCTGAAGTCCATAGGACGAGACTTTTGCGACAGGACACCGACAATGGTTATACAGCTTATATTTTTATGCATGGAATTAAGCTGAATAGAGCAAGTTAATGCACAGGTGAATTGCAACAATATTCTTCTGCAAAAGATGCCATACATCGTTCCATCAAAAAAGTAAACCCATTAGGCAATTTTGGGCCCCTCTTGTTCACGACATAAACTCTTTGACAGTTTTTATCAGATTTCAGTATCTTGTATGAACCTTTATTCATTGTGTTGTTAAACTGTTAATTAATGTTCGTTTCCATTTTGTAGATGTCTTTTTATTTTTGAAGAAATAAATGATGTAAATTTTAAACAAGAGTAATATAAAACAATATTCATGCATTGATTATCTTTTCTTAGCTTTTCGTTGACGTTTTCCTGCAAAATTAATACTGGTTACGATAAACAGCGGAGCATTTGCTACATTTTTCAGGAATAGCGAACTGACGTTGGTTTTGTCAGAAGTCAGAAGCTCAGTGTGGTCAGGGTTCGAGCCCAGCCACGGTAGCGTCACAGCCAGGGTCAAGGTCTCGATTAGTTAACCTACTACTGAGATCCTAGCGACTGGCGCTAAAGCGCCATTTCACCTTCACCTTCACCGTTTTTTAATGCCTTTGTTTCGAGCCAATCATCTCCGCGGAAAAACAAAGCATGCGCACTAAGCATCTTAATACAGCTTGCTAGGCCATTCCTCAATGGACTAAATATACGAAGCCAATAAGAAAAAATTTCATAATTGTCTTAATATCACCGCAGAGCAGAAACAATGGAACTGGAAGAACAGCATAACAATTTCGGTATGCTTTACTATAACAGAACGCTACCCTCAGGATTTAGGCACAAGTAACGGTGTCGATTTTTAATACTGATATACTGATTCATACGGTGTTGGTCTCGGAGGTTTGGTCCAAAGCACTATACCAATGCCCGATATTACCTCTGAGCTTTTGTGGATATGCAGCCTCCTCAATAACGCAACAGCCTATACAACATTGATACACTCGAGTAGGACTATGTAATTTCTCAATTAATTGACATTAAGTCGGGTATAAGGTTGCACAAAATTGACACTCAAAAGATGTACATTTTATAGGCTCGAGTGGCACTTTTCTATTCAAAATATGGTCAAGTGCCTTTCGCTAATATCACTGAAACAGAGCAATGAAGCAATATCATTTCGAGGTTCTCTCTCATCGGCTAATATCTACAAAAACAAGCTAACTACATAACTAGAACTTAGCTGTCAATCTTAGCGGGTTTTACCTGATTTCTCACTGGCTTTTTAAAAGGTTTTGAACATTTTGGAGCCCTTCTTTTGCCAATTAGATTCACGCTTGACTGAAGCTGTTTATTTTGGTCTTCATATGAAGAAGGTATATCGAAGAATGAAAATGTGTAATTATTAGTGAAGCGGAACGCTTGCATGCTGTAAGCTTCGTTCATAAGATTTTGATGTGAAATAATCTCTTGTGGTGAATACCCAGAGTAAATTGATAATCTTTTCAGTCCCATATCATTTCTGCTGTTTGTCATTGGAGTGTTTTCATTGGCAAAACGACCATTGGTTGAGATTTTGAAGCGATTTCGTTTAGTTTCTGACATGTCTGATAAACCACCATTTTGTTCTGGTGAATTATAGCTAATGTCTCCTCGTTTACTTGTATTCTCACTATTTCTGCCTTCAATTATCGTAAAGGGCAGCAAAGTGTTTGAATTTGCTTGGAGATTATCTTTCCTACTGAATCCTTCTAATGTTTGGTTATTTTCATGCTCACTCGAAGAAACTACTGGCGGCAATTTTACACTGTTCCATCTCTCGCCAGGTTTACTTGATTTCTTGAAGCCTTGATTCCATGTGAAACTAGCTGCCATTTTAGATTTCTGTGGATCATCTTGACTTGGCGCATCCTTTATTTCATCATCTTTCAATGACCATCCTCTCTTGTCATTTTCACGACTGTTATTCTCGTTTATTGACGGAAGTTTTCCTTCCTGGGCCTGGTAATCAGGAGTAAAGCTATCTACATCCTCTGACGTCGCGACTGGATTCCTTTTACTTTGAAAGCCAAGGCCAAAAGGGTCAGCGCCTACTTCTTCTTTAACGCCTCTTGAAGGTTGAAAATCGTTACGAACTGAAACATTGTCTTTTGGAGGCATTTTTCCAGCAACATAGTACGAGTCATTCCTGCGACGGGGAAAAATTTTATAAGCGTAAGACCCCTGACCAATGATCACACGTTTTTGGTCAAACACTTCAAATTCTCATTACAACAAACGTTTGACCGTTTTGCCACGTCGAAAAACACTGCTGTCCATCATTTTGGAACAGCGAAAATATTGCTAATGCGCAAACACGAACGCCTTGTTGCTAAGAAACGAGGGGCATTTCACTCTGCAAAAGAAAGGTGCTGAAATGTTGCAAATTGTCGAAATCTGACAATAGCAAAAGAAATGTTTGACAAACAATGTTGGAAAGGCGGCCAAACGATCAAACATTGCATGACAAGCAAAAGTAAGAAAGTTTGTGGCGTGATGTTTCTGAAAAAGTTCAAAAATATTTTTTGTTTGACGCAAACATAAAATTGTGAACGAGCAATGTTTTGGACGTGGCCAAACGGTTAAAAATTTTGCTTGACAAGCAAATTTAAAATGTTTGACAAACAATTTTGATTATTTCGCCGGGGCTTAAGACTTGAATTGGAAAATAAAACTTCATAGTTACAGCAAAGATCAGTCAACAAGCTGCAGATTTAGGCATGGCCAAACGATCAAACATTGTTGGACAAAC